>CM053750.1:2661698-2678878 GCA_028658305.1 Pachyuromys duprasi | reverse complement strand
TGTGTGTGTGTGTGTGTGTGTGTGTGTGTGTGACAGAGAGAGAGACAGAGACAGATAATATGTGTGTGAGGTCATCTTCACAGTAGGTGTGACTCCAATTGTATGTCTTTTTATAAATAAGAATAAAACATGTTTGTTCCTCCTGGCCTTCATATGGGTCTCAACAGCAAGCCCATTTTAAGGTTTTAGTCCCACAGAATCTGAGTTTTGTAGATAGAAGTTTTGTCTCTGTAAGATGTATGTCCCTCCCAGTGTCGCCTTGTACTAACTTCTCACAAACATAGCCCCCTAGGAGTCTGTCTGTTGGGGCCCTCTGACATGCTAAGCTGGTATCAGATCGTGGGACTTTGGAGGTGGTCTTCTTGAACGATGCTTTGTTTGAGGCCAGGGACATTTTGAGGGTATGAAAACACTTGCAATGTCAGAAGGTGGAATCGCAGTATTCTGGCTTTGTGAACTATTTCAGCAAATACGCTGTGTCCTCAACAGAAGAGTGGGAAAGCCTCAGGGTTGCCATTCCAACTTTTCACAGGATAAGGCAGCCACATGAAATGTGACAGAGAACTATGGCCTCCTTCACTTCCCTGGGTCATGCTTGCTTTCTTTCTTCCAAGTGCTGCCAATTGAGAGGAGCTTTCAAAATGCTGCTAAAAGCAATAATTTGGATCTTATGGAGAAGCTGTTTGAAAAGAAGGTTAACATTAATGCTGTGAACAATGTGAGTAGAAGTCACAAACATGACAAGTGACTACTCCCTGTGACGGCTTGGGTTTACATAGGTCAACTGAAATAACGATAATAGTTGAAGAGACTAGCCTGGTTGACATGTTGGGGCTCTAATGTGGGTGTGAAAGCTAAAGGTGGAATTAGGCAGCAGAGCAGGCTCAGAGTGTTTTCACTCAGGGGAGGGACTTGGTTCTAAATTGCATCCTATGGATCAGTTCGGTCTTGCCCATTCTGGAAAGCCAGGACTTGCTTTCCTGTAATATCTGCCTCTTTTTCCTGTGATGCTCTCTAAGGTTGGGTTGGAGAGACAGCTCAACTGTTAAGAGTACTAGCTGCTTTTGCAGAGTTAGATTCCCAGCACCTACATGTCGGTTCACAACCATCTGTAACTCCAGTTTCAGGAGATTCAATGCCCTCCTCTGGCTTCTGTGAACATGCATGGAGGCAAAGGCAGGGGGATCTCTCAGTTCAACCTGGTCTACATAGGGAGTTCCAGGACAGCTAGAGCTTTAAAACTGAAAAAAACAAAAACCTGAAGAGAAGAAGCAGGCATGTAAAAAACGTTAAAAATAGTTATTTGCTAAATTACAGATATTCATCTTTTAAAATTATATGAGCATGGAAGTTCATTTTTGAGCAAGTATGGCAGTAGTCATTTTTCTAACTATCAGGCAATACAGCCTCTGCTATGCGTTTAAAACAGTTTAAAAGGCTCTAGACAAAGTAGCTGTAATACTGGTTTTGACCTACAGCCTCATACATTCGAGGCAACCCGCCCCTGATCTATTTCCAAGATGTACGTGTGCTTGTGTGTGTTCGTGAATATATGCTTGCATCTGTGTGTGAGTAGGTGTTCGTGTGGGTGGGCATGCGTAGAGAAGCCAGAGGACATCCTTGTGTGTCAACCCCCATCTCCCTCTCTCTTTTCTTCATTCTACAGAAGGAAGTGCACAGGGACTTTAGTACATCTGCACAAAGTCTGTGGGTGGGCTGGGAAGCCCACCATCAGGGTTATGGGACTGGACTTGGCCCTGGATTGTAGCCTGGGGATCAAGCCCAGGGCCTTACACATGCTAGCAAATATTCCAGCACTGATTTTTTTTTTGTAGTGTTCTTTTTAATAACAGCTATTTAATCTTGTTTATAGCAACTTGTTGTTATGGCTAGCTGCAGGGTTCCTTAGAATCTGTGATGAAACGTATTTTTAAAATTTAAGTAGCATTGTTACATTCTTGTACAAATAAAGTTTATGGAGAAGCTTATAGCCCAAATCTGATATGACAGAATAAACTCTAGGTTTTAGACAATGTCAAGATGACTTGTGTTTTGTTAAACACCACTAGTTTAGCAAGCAAGAAAACAAAATGTTCATTTTAAACCATCCTCATGTGTATGTAATTACTATGTGAAACAAGAATAGTCTGTTCAATGATAGGCATCCTTTCGGAGAACTGAAATAGTATTTAGAAGATGGGAAATGTGGCCTGGATATTACTGATAAATAAAACATCTGTTGTGGAAAATGAGGTAAATTGTCTGTGGACATCACAGGAGCAAAATGTAGCTTTTCCTTTGAAGTACAAGATTTCAGCAGCTTTCTTTCTCTCCCCTTCCCAATTCTCTAACTTCCCCCTTTCTCCTTCCTTCTTCTCTTCCTCAATTTTCCCTTCTCCTTCCTTCCTTTTTCCTTTCTCCTTATTCCTTCCCTTCCTTTTTTCCCCTTCTCCCCCCTCCTTCCTTCCTCCCTTCCTTCCAAACCAATTTATTTGTGTCTACAGAAATTGCAGTTTGTTTGTTTGCTTGGATTACAGAAGAGGAAATTGCAGCTAGAGAGATGGCACAGGGGGCCAGCCCCTACATGATGGCTCCTGACCACTGTAACTCCAGTTCCGGGGAATCAGAACTCTAGTCTCTTTGGGCACCCATTTTGCACATATATTCATGCAGGCAAAACACTCATATACATAAAACTTAAAACCTTTAAGAAGTATGTAGAAGAAAGAAAAGGAATGAACAGAGATGGGAAATTTTGCTGTGCACTGTCAATATATTCTATTATGATTTAAATCCTAAGTGTCTCCAAGAGCCATCTTTAAGTCTTGGTTGCTGCCCAGTAGAAGCTGGTGAAATCTTTAAGAAATAGGGATTATCAGATGAGGACAGGTCACTGAGAGCCTACTCTTGAAAGGGTGTCTGGCACCCTAGCCTCTGCCTCTCTTTCCTCCTGGCTAATGCAGGTATGCCGCTTTGCCCTAGCACATCCTTCCTGCCAGTCTGACTAGACTCACGCTAGGAGCAAAACTGAGGTTTCTTCCTGATGAATGGTTTATCTCAGTTACTTTGTCACAGAAACAAGATATCACCTAACATGCATCATGTGCACAAAAATGTTGCCATTATTAATGGTTGCATACAAGAAAAAAAATACAAGTTCTAACTGTGTGAATGACATTTTGTTTATGAGACAGAGTCTCATAATGTAGTCCAAGCTGGCCTCAAACTTGTGGTCCTCCTGAATGCTGGGATGACAGGCTTGGGCAGCTGCTGGACATGGTTCTTTCACCTTTCAAAGGAAAAGGCAAAAAATGCAACCAAATAATCAGAATGCAGATAGTCAATAGGAAAGTAGTGGCCATGTGAGAGACAGGAGACCCAGCTTGGCATGATCTGGCTACATACTGAGCCTGGGCTACAATGTGAGACTCTGTCTCATAAACAAAAACGAAACAAAACGATCAGAGGGCACAGGAATGCTAAAAGGGTTGAGTGACGATCAGATAACCAAAGATACAAATCCTGTTTCCTCAGATGAACCGCACAGCCCTGCACTTTGCAGTGGGGAGCAATAATTTATCTGCAGTGGATTTCTTACTGAGTCACAAAGCCAGGGTGGATGTTCCTGACAAGGTACGCTGGCCTCCGGTGGGTGGCTTGAATTGGTGTATTACCTGCAGGCAGGGGAATCTGTCACTGCAGATGTCCTTCTCTCTTGGGCAAGCTTCCATCAGCCGTGCATTACTGGAAAGGTCTCAGGAGAAGACACACGTTATGTGCTCTTTGCACTTGCTGACTTAAGTGTTTGCTCATTACCTTCAAGACTTGGGCTTTTACTTATTTTCCCGTATTAACCTTATGGCACTGGCTTCCGTTGACAAAAGCAATGTGACTGTCACATCGTGGTCAGATTCACAAAAGATTAATCTGCTCCAGGAACTTTAGATCATGTCTTTGCCCTGTGGACTCTGATTCTAAATAAAACTCATCAAACATGTTTGGTGCCAGGCATGGGAATCAGGGTGGATATTGAATGCCATCTCCCTTCTAATCCTTTGGGAAAAGTACCAGTAGACTATAAATATAGAATATAGATAAGAAGACTCATATAGAGAGGCTAGAGCTCATGTCCCTGAAGATTGCATTAGAAAGGACTGGAGGCAGCTCTGACCCAACCTTTTTTGGTTTCAGAGACTGCGCTGTTATCTACAAACCAGTTTACCTGTTTGTCTGCCGAGATAGCAAACCCACCCTTGCCTTTCACCTATTTTCTCCACCTCCATTTCCTACTTCATCATGGCACAGGAAGCTAGCCAGAGAGACATCTCACTGGTTTGATTTGTGTTTCTTCTCTGGTAGATGACATTAACTATCTTTTTGCTTGTTACCATTTATGTGTCATTAGTGAAATCTGCTCACATTTTCTGAGTGCTGGAGATGGGAACCTCTGAGACTTCTACCACAAAGCTGCTTCCCAGCCAGATCTTTTGAACATCTCTAAGAACTGGGTTTGGTTATTCTTTTATTTCTTTTGAGTTATTCTTTAATTGTGAAGTTTTTAGAGTTTGTTACATACTCTGAGAATAAGTCCAATGTTAGGTGTGTAGTTTGTATTCTTTTCTCATATCTACAGACTGTCTTCTCCATGTTCACAGAGTTCTTAATTTCAATGCAGTAAAATCTTTGGTGTTTGTTTTGTTTTGAGACAGGGTCTTATCACACGATGCTGCCTGACCTGGAACTCGCTGTGTAGACCAGGCTGGCCTTAGCACAGAGATTCTCCTCCTTCTCTCTTCTTGAGTTCTGGTGTTAAAGATATGTGCCACCATGCCTGGGTTAATGTTCATATTTTTAAAAATGAGTTCCAGTACTGATATTATGTATATGTGGGGATGATTTGCCTAACCACGGCAATCTTCTCATATTTTTCTTCTAAACATTTTATAGTCTTGTGTGGTTTCCATTTAGTTCGGGTGTTGCTATGGTTTCAGCACGTCCCCTGCAGTTCATGAAGTGGAAATAATCCCTGGAGCCACTGCACTGATTAGATCTTTAAGAGATGAATAGCTCATAGCACTGTGCCCTCGTGAACAAATTAATGCTGTGTTCTCAGGGGAGGGTTCCTGCTGAGTCCTCCACCCCATGTTACAATTAGGACAGCGGTCCATCTTGAGTTGCTTTTAGTTCGGAGCAGAAATGGGTTGAGATAATGTGTTTGTTGCACAAGGATGGCCAGGTTTTTACATCACTCCACTTTCCAAAAGTTTGGCAGCGCTGTTCAGATCTGTTCCCAGAGTCAGTGTGAGCATGGACCATGGTCTTCACCAGTGTTCAGCTCACCAAACTGTTGTCACAGTGTTAAGAGTTTGCTTAGGGCACAGCCCAGGAGTGTACACAGAAGTTCCTTCTTGCCCATAATTCTGTGTCTTCTATACACACCCTCTGTGTCCCACACACACACCATGTTCCTGATCCCCTAAGCTGTCCCCTTCTGTCCTGGTCTAGACTTGGAACTGCCTTGAGAAAACATTGTAAACTTCCTCAGCACTGTTAGTGCTCTGAGTTTGGGTTACTTTCCCCAATCTGCCAATTCCCTTTCACTTTCCAGAGTCCTCCGCTAGCTGCCTTTTATGCAGAGAGTTTAGCTGGTTTTGGTGGGAGAGACAGGATGGAGGACCACTGCTCCATCATAGCTGGACCCATACTCTGCAGAGAGCAGGGCTACATGGTGGGACCCTGTCTATAAATAAATAAACAGCAAACCCAAGGTGGAAAAAATGAGGAAGACCCCTGACATTGACCTCTGTCCTCTACATGTAACACCTGCAAACACACATACACACACAAACACAAATCCATGATTTTAAAATATCCCAGATTGATTGATTATATTTGGGATTATGGCATGAGACGTAGTCCTGCTGTTGAACTGGGGAGCAAAGGTAAACACTGTAATAGGCTAGTACCGTTCAAGGTATGTAAGGTCAGATGCAAGGTTCAGCCACTGACGAGTAGGAGGGGTGGCATCCAGGAGTTTTGAGATAAGCTAAATTAAAGGAGGTTTTTAATCCAGGGTGGACAGAACCCACAGGTATGATTGATGCTCGGAAGATGATGGCAGACACCTGCCTTTGGTCTGCTTCTCTGAAAAATCCGTGGTGCATTGTTCCCAGGGGACATTAACGTCTCGTGTACGACCAGATTGGTTATGAGGACAGCTCATCTGTGACTTTCCAGCATTTTATACTTTGAAAAAGCATGTGAATTGAGTGTCACCCATGTCATGGGCTTGAGCTGGCCACCTCCACAGCAGAAGAATTTGTGACATTGAGGGGCCTCTGGGGATATTTATTTTGTTGTTTTTTTATTTTATTTTTATTTTTTGAAACAAGTTTTCTCTGTGTATCCTTGGCTGCCCTGGACTCACTTTGTAGCTCAGGCTGGCCTCAAACTCACAGAGGTCTGCCTGCCTCTGCCTCCCTGAATGCTGGGGTCACAGGCATGTGCCACTGCACCTGGCCCCTCTGGGAACATTTATGTCTGTACACTCTAATTCTTTGCCTCTAATGAACAATGGCTCCAGTAAGAATTCGTGGTTTCAGAAACTCGAGTTGTTTGTTGCTTGTATTTCCACTGTTTAGATTTTTACAGTCAGAGCTAGGAGTTTGTAAAGCTTGTTTGCTTCAAAATTAGGAGTGATCTCTTCGGGAAAAGAGAGGGTCTAGCACTATGTGATTTATCAGCTGTCCCAAACAGGACCGTATGTGAAGCTGGATTTAGACCACTGAATATGGAGCAGTGATTAGTAGGGGAATCCTAAATGAAGAGGTAAAACTGTGGTTTAATACACTTAAAAGAACCCATGATAAATCACCGTTCCTTGTAAAAGAAAGAGTAGAAATCGCTAAGCTTTCTGTATACTGGACTTTTACGTATAGAGTGCACTAAGTCTTCATGGAGTGACAGCTGAGGAGCATGTACATTACAGCAGGATTTCTCGGCAGACAGAGCACTTGCTGACGCATTGACTTTTAGAACCCTACCGTTCCCTGTTGTGAGGCAGTGTTGTGTGTCTCAGAGTGTCCAACAGCATGCCTGGCCTCTGCCTTCAGTGCCAATATCACCACCGAGTCAGGACTATTAAAAATGTCCCCAGACATGTCTAGATGCACCCCAGAAAGTGCCTGTAGTCGAGAGGCACTAGTATTCTGAGTTAGAATTACGAAGACTTCCCCATGCCCTCTCCCAACCTGAACTCCTTCCAGATTAAGAGGACACCTAAGCACGGTGTCTGCAGCAGCCAAAGAAATACCCAAGGGCTTATACATGTCACAAACAGGAGAGGCCTCCAGTCCCGGACTTCTTGAGTATTTCTTCAGATATTTGTATCTAACAAGCCTGTTTCCTGGACCAAAACCATCATCATTATTTGAGGCATAGATGATGCAGCGGGAAGGCTGCCTAGAAGAGATGGGTGGCTTTTTTGACAGGGATAAAGGAAACAGAAAGGATACGTGTGACCTTAAAGATAAGGGCAACCGTGGGCACGGTGGAGGGTGTCTGTAACCCCAGGATCTGGGAGGCAGAGGCAGGAGTGTGCCAGCCTGCTCTTCACAGTGATGCAATCTGGACTGTGAAGCTGCAGAAGGGCGTTAACTAATACTGAGGTCCCTGGCAGCGGTGAGAGCGGAGTCAGTTCTGAGTGCGGAGAAGACCACGTTCCGAGCTTCTCCACAGCGTCCACAGCATGAGAGGAGTGCCCGGATCGTTTCCTCTAGCCTCCTCACGCCGCCTTCCTGAAACAGCCAGAGTTGACTGTTTCTTTCCTTCCATGTTTCTCTCTGCTAGTTCAGTGTGTGATTCAACAATTCAGCATACAACTTTCCCCAGGCCAGGAAGCTCTGAAATGAATCTCTCAGACTAGACTCTACACACACATACGCACACACAGACATCTGTGGGAGTTTCTGGATAGCTTCTGTGGGGATGGGTTCCTTTGTAAACTTGTCTTTTTTCTTCTCTCGGTGTGCCCTTCTTTTGTCCGGTGGCCACAGTTAGCTGTGTGGAAAGTATGTTTATTTCCATGCTTTCATATCATCCTCTCTGCATCAAAATATCTTTATCAATACTTCTATGTACCATCCTATAGCCATCTACCTAGAGGTAGGTATACAGACATACATTTGCCTATGCTTTATCTTTTATAACAATGAAATTGAGGTTCGGTGAATAAACATGCTTGCATGTCTGATGACCTGAGTTTAATCCCTGGGTCCCACGGCAGAACCTCAAATGTGTCACAGCATGCAAGCAGGCATACCCCCACACAGACAGACCCTCACATACAACTCATGCACACGTGACCCCAATGATGGTAATAAATTAAATGAAGTGGAATTATGCTTTATGTCTTGTTTTTCATATTTAGCAAAGTTCGTGAAAATGCGTTCAAATCCGTTTTATTGATATCATTTATTACTTATGATGGTGTGGTGTGATATAATTATTTCACAGTTTATGAAACTCACTCAGATAGTTTCCAGTTACTCATTGAAATAATTAATACTCCTGAATGTGTGTGTGTATAACTTTGGGTCCCAGGGGTTGATGAATACCTGTATTTTGATTTGATTTGATTTTTTTCAAGTATGGAGAAGACTTTACTGTAGAAGTATGGGGAAAGCAGGCAGAGGGGAGTAGGCTAAACATGGCTGGCAGACTTAACTTGACCTTGAGAAGACAGATGAGAGGGATAGCAATGGAGAGACCATTAGCCAATGGAGGCGGCCTGCGCCAAAAGACCAAGAGCATATTTTGATTTTAAATAGAGCTGCCGGTTAGTTTACACAATAATATTTTGTATTTTTCTAATCTCTCACCTCACGCTTTTCTGTGGTTTGTCTTTTGTTGTTGCTGATGTTGCTTTGTAAGAACACTTCACATGTTAGAGACCCATTTTGTATTTTTAACTAATGATAGGCTTTGAAAGTGTCATTTCTCTGATTGGTTTATGTTCAGTTTTTTTCCCCTTTTTAACTTTAAGTCAAGAGAGAGCACATTACAGTCTAGGTGTTTTTAATTTAGCTATTATTTTGTGCCTGTGCTGTTGTATGTATTTATCTACTTTTAGTGCAGCAAGCATTTTGTTCTGCTTTCTTCAGATGGAAACCTACTTATATGTCTCTGTAGAATTGCAATATTACTTCTGTACATGTTAAATTACTTACTTCTTACTTTCTCAATAATCTAGTGTCACATAGGGTTTCCTTTGGCTGAGACAGATGTGGTGGTTTATCATGTAATGGGTCCTCTCTCCTCTTCTCTCTTCTTGGGGAAGCATGGCTTGACAGTAATTCACCTTGCTGCCTGGTCTGGAAGCTTGGAGATCATGCTCATGCTAGTTAAAGCTGGAGCAGACCAGAGAGCCGAGAGCCAGGTAGGTACGCAGGCGCCTCGCAGGCCTGAGCTCTCACCGCACCGGTGACAGGGCGGGAGGTTCTGGGGCTCTGAGCTAAGTACTTACCCCTTCACCCCGACTCTCTTCAGGAGGGAATGAACGCTCTGCACTTCGCAGCTCAGAACAACAGCCTGCGCATTGTGGATTACCTTATTCAAGACTTGCACCTGCAGGACCTGAACCAGCCCAATGAGGTGTGTCAGCGACTCCTTATCCAGTCGGCTTCTTCCTGCCTGGGCGGGGCTGCGGGAGCCCCGAGCACACACAGGCGTGGCCCTGTAGCCAACTCCTAGTCTCCCTGATAGAGCGCTGGGCGGGAGGAAGTGTTGCTATTGGCAGAGGCCCAGGCTTCTGCATGCGGGGAGAGCAGGGAGCAGCCAGGCTCCTCCTTCCCTGTTCCTCTTCCCAGCCAAGGTTCAGGCACTGTCCACCTCCATTAGTACTCAGAATGTGTGCTCAAGCTCTATGCTGTGGTGCCTGACCTTTTTAGGATGTATTTGACCCCAAGTTCTGCAGAAGTCAAGCATGGCCTCTAACGCTCTTACTGTATTTGTCTAGGGGCCTTTTATTTTTCTTATTGTAAGAGGTTGCCTTAGGAGTGCGTCTTAATGTGCTAGGCACAGAGGAAAAGCGCTCATGTGCATTCCTTCAGGGACGGGCCTCGGTCCTAGAACAAATATCATCACAGTGTACTCTTGAATTCTGTGGGAGACTGTGGTGAGTAGAAAAGGAGCAGGCAGGCTGGTGGGTTCAGAGGCAGAAGCAGGTTTAATGAGAGCCACCTACTCCTCTTCGTCTTTTATTTGTTTGTGTGTTTGTCTGAGATGGGAGCTTGCTCTGTAGCCCCGGCTGCCGCTGGGCCTGTGATCATTCTGCCTCAGCCTCCAAGGTGCTGGGATTAGGCATGTAGCTCCATACCCAGCTCCCCCTATTTCCTGAGTTTCCTATTCATCACGCCTGTTATCCTGTGGTACCCTGTCCCTCCTCCTGTGGCTGAGGAGCTCAGCAGTGTGTAAAGCCATAAGGCCACTGAGAGACCTTAGGTTAATATAGGCTCAGAGACCACAGAGAATGAACCCAGGGGGTTCGCTGGGATGTATAAGGGAAGACGCTCAGAGTTGATTTTTATTGCTATAATAAACCTGGGTTAATGGAACAGACAAATAAAATACAGTATCTCTCTAGGATATTTGAACGCGTGGACCTTGCTAGGGGCTGGGGAAGGAAGTGAGCTGTTGTTCACTGGGTACACAAGTTCAGCTCTTTCAGATGAAAGGGCTGTGGAGATGCATGGTGGTGATGCACACACAGAAGTATAAAGGTGCCTGGTCCAAGGATGTGAGGTGCTGTGGTGGGTAAAGGTGCCGTCAAGCTGACGCCTTGAACCTCATCCTTGGAGCCTACGTGGTAGACGTATAGAGCCAGATCCCACAAGTCCTCCACCTATGCCCACAAGACAGCGAATGACTAACCCTAACACTGCTGAATCATGCACTTACTAGGGATCAGACTGGTAAATTTTATGTTATGAATGTTTTACCATGATAAAAAAAAAAGTAGGAGAAGAAGGAGGAGGTGAAGAAAGAGAAGAAGGCTGTTTGGAGTCAGGATTAGGAGCTGATGGCTATTGGCTCATCATTTGTATTAAGGTATTGCAAATTTCCTAAGGCCCCATTGTGCAGGAAGGTTTACCCTGTCTCATATTGTTACCCTGTTGCCTGGACTCGTCTCATCAGAAAGGGTCTGGTCATCTAACAGGGTGAGTAAAATTCTAGAAGTAATCCCTTGTGGATACTGAGGGATGCCTGAAGAAGAAAACAGGTGTCTTCTCACTTCCCCTTCCACATTTTACTACCACCCTCCCAGCCCACCCCCCAAAGAAGCTGCTTTTGACTTAAAAGACTTCCAGCTCAGATTCTGTTAGGCAAGGGAATTCTGACTCTGGCAAGAGAAGCTTTACCAGGAAGAGACCTTTAAGACAAAATGAATTTAACTAGGCATAAGAGAGTTGGACGGAGCTCAGGACATGCCGGCGGAAACTGAGGAATCTGGGCATTCTCCTAGCTGTACAGCCCTAAAAATCACTGTGACGTTGCCCAGGAAGAGAGATCAGAGCCAGGAGTTGGAGGCTGAGAAGTCTAAATGTTTTGAATCTATATGTCAGCCTCCATCTGTGAGCGAAACTAAAGAAACCACAATGTTGGGAGAGGGAGAACTGGAAAACTGGCAAAGGTCATTTGCATGTTGGCAAAGTTCATTTGCATACTGGTTCACAGGTTTGGTTGTGCTTCTGTCCTCTGTTCACGTTGGGAACATCTACTGGCCTAACAGAATGTGCACTGGAAGTCTTTGTAAGTCAAAAGCAGCGCTGGCTGGGGGGAGGGGGGCGGTGGTAGTAAAATGTGCAAGGGGAATTGAGAAGACATCTGTTTCCTTATTCAGGCATCCCTTACTATCCACAAGGGATTAGTTCCAGGACTCCTTTTGGATGCTAAAATAGGCAGAAGATCAAATCCTTATATAAAATGGTGTAGTGCTTTATATAACTTACACACAGCCTCCTGTGTCCTTTCAAACACCCCTAGATGGCTGTTCATACCTGCTCCAATGAGAATACTGTGTAATTTATTAAAGCACGTGGCTAGGTGAGTGACAAAGAAATGTCTACATGTTCAGTAGATAACATGTTTTTTTTTTCCTTCCTGAATATTTTGGATTGTGAGTATTTTGAGTCACCCATGACTACATGGGCCAAATGTACTGAGGTGGCATTTAGCCAAAGCTATCAACTGCAGTGTGTAATAATTCATCCAGGGTCCATGCCCCTCCCCCACCCCCCTGCTGAGCTACTCCTCCAGCTCTGAGCTCTCATGACCTCCTGGCACATTTCTGGTCCTACTTTATTCTGGGTTTTTTCTTTATGCTCCATAATGGAAAATGCTGTAAGGCTTGGATGTGCACAAAAAAAGCCCTGTAGAGCAGTATCCCAAAGATTCTGATGGTAAATAGTGGGTCTGGTGGGACTTTCGATGCCCATTTGACCTTTTTGTTGCATTTGGTGACTTAGTCAATGTGAACTATCAAATGATTTAAAATAGATCCTTTCAAGTCCTCAGACTTGTTTACATGAAAAAAATTTAAATGCGTCAAGTTGAAACATATGGTTAAAAATATGAATTAACAAAGGAAAAATGAAAAGGAACTAGAACCCTGAACACTATTCTAGGTAAAGGAAGGCGCCGGGTCCTGGGCCAGGAGGTGTGATCTGCTTCAGGCGTGAGGCCCGGAGCTAGGACACTTTTCTTGGACATGGCTGGGAAGTCTTCCTGTCTTCCAAATGTAGGGGGTCCCTTGAGGGTGCACTGGAGAGAAGCCTACTTGAACATAATTCAAATGGGTTGGGTTGTCTCTTACAAAAATGAAATGACACCATAAGAAACTTTATTTTCAAAAGTACATATGACTTTAAAATACCTATTGGTATTTTAGCCTAATCGTATGAACTTAGGCAAGAAAAATTATTTATAGCTTATTTTTTACATCTTATTATCACTTCATCTTTCCTTAAGGTACTTTTGAAATATTTAAAAAAGTTTATGTTAAACATCCTATTAGTGCAACATGGCTTTTACTCCCCCGCCCCTTACGTCTATAAAGGTCATCCAAAGTTCGAAGATTTAGCTCTTCTGCTGGAAAGCAAGACACTTCATCTGTGATAACTCAGTGTCTCCCAGAACCTCTCCTGTCTTAAGCCTTCTTTGGGTGTGGATCCTCTGACACTTTGTTTAACTATACAAAACTGTAAAGCTTTGCAGCAACCCAAGACAAAAGGAGATGGGCTATTTTAAAAATGAGCAGACCACTAATCCTTCTAGAGAAGTGTTTGTCCTTGCTATGGCCTCAAGGTTATTAGTTGCTTCAGACTCTTACAGGAGTTTAATCCCAGGAACCATGTGTTAATAACATTAAGTCAACTATGGTTTTAGGAGGTTGGGCCTCTGGGAAATAATCAGGATTAGCTTCGGTCATCAGGGTGGAAACTCCGTGATTGAAACCTGATGACTTTACAATGGGGGGTAGGGGGAAAGACCCACTCCCTCTGTCTCTTGCCGTGCGACTCTTACAGTGTTTCAGGAGTCCACAAGCAAAAAGGCCTTTCCCAGATGTGGGCCTAGACTTTGCCCTTCCAGAACCCTGAGACAAAATAAACTTTTTTCACTTTATAAAGTGGCCTACCTTTGGTATCGTAGTAATGAAAAAAGAATCCAGATTGATTGATGTCGTAGTAAACTTTTTAAAAAAGTGTTGTGCTGTATAATGTTTATTATTAGCCCTAAGATTATCACAGTGGTACTCTTTAATCCACTGTCACAAATAATAAGACACAAACACTTTTCAGATTTATAACTGCCTTATTCACCTTGGGCAGGGCAGATGTTTCACTTACACTGTCTCAATAGCCTCATCATCTGTCTCCCAGACCCCATGCAAGGCCATCCACCTGAATCCTCCTCATCTGCTCCTTCCGTCCATAATCCCATGGCACTTGCATGCATTCTTCATCTGGGCTTTTTCACACCATTATTGGAGTTCTTCATCTCAGCCCACTTGGTTTTTTCTTCACACTAACCCATTGTGGTGTCCTCCTTCCTCTCTTCCCATCCATCTGTTTCCCAGGATTCTCCTGAACTCAAAGCCTGAGAGCCTTAGCCCCACCCTACCCCATTCTGCCCTGCCCAGGTATAGGCTGTTTAATCAACCAATCAGATATAATGACTTAGGCAGGTTTACACAAGAAGGATAGGTTTAACCAGATCTTGAGAGCTAGCATCAGAACAGCCTCCACATATGCATATATGGTCTCCAGACTGATAAGTATATATAAGAATTCTTTCTGCTACAAGTAGCAAAAATTCATCTTAATCTGGGCTGAGAAATATGCTAACTTATAAATGAGGTCTTTGAAGGTGTGTCTCGCTGGTTTCAGACACGGTGTGTCCAGCTTTTATATCTTTCTGCCACTATTGGCTGCCATTCCAGTGCCTCTAGGCCTCTCTACGACATTGGTATAACGAGAAGATGTCTGTTCACAGGTTCCAAAATCCTTATGGGTTTTGACCCAACGACAAAAAGTCCTTTCCTATCAAAGCTCATATACAAGTGTCACAAGCAATTCGGTTTGGTCCTGTTTGAATCAAATGCTCAGTTCTGAACCAACATGAATTATGTGATCACATTACACCACAGGAGACAGGATAAGCCTAGCTGTCGGCAGCACTGCTGTAAATGGCAGAATGTGAAAAGCCATGACTGCCAGCAAGCTATGGTTCCTACATCTAAGTAGACTGGTGCCAATGTGGCCTATGATAATGTTTTAGGCCTGGAACCTAAGATCTCCTGGAGCAGTGATTCTGCTCTGGTTCAGGAAGAACCACACACTGATCACTCGGACAGCAGACTCAGACTGATGGAAGTATGTTGCACGCTGAACAAAGACTGACCAGACAGACGTCATCTGGACTTGGGAGCCTGACTAGGATGCAGGTTTTTAATATGAAAACTGTAACCAGGTAACCAGGTGTATGAAGGGGGCAACAGTACATCATTTTGAACAGCTAAACATAATTGATTTTGTTCCAAGTGTATTGTGTTGTATCTAGGGAGCTAGACAAAGCGCTTCACGCTGATTGGCTGGGATTTAGGGTTAGGGGAGCTCTTGGGGCTTTTCCAGCTTTCTGAGTATAAGAAACATAGCAGGATGTTGCAATCTTACCTCTAACAGAACACGCATTTATCATGTATTGTTTTATTCTAAGCAGCAAGTACTAAACTATTGAATTATATCCTGGTCTCAGGTGTGTAGGCCTGAGAACTTGAAAATAATTTCACCCTATGATCAACATGGAGTCATGGAGACAAATGGCTTCTGTAGCTAAGGCCACAGCAGGTGTTAACAGAAGAACTATAGTTACGCTAAGAACTAAAGTGGGCCTCAAAGGAGGGGCTATAGAGTTTAAGCCAGTTAAGCAGCTTACAACCGTTCCCAACCTTCCTAATGCTGTGACCCTTTAATTCAGTTCCTCATGCTGCGATGACCCCCAACCATAAAATTATTTCGTTGCTACTTCATAACTGTAATCTTGCTATTGTTATGCATTGTATTATATTGTAAATATTTTTGGAGGTAGAGGTCTGCCAAAAGGGTCATGACTCACAGGTTGAGCGCCACCACTTTAAAGGAACTCTTGAAACCCTGGGCCAGGCCCCTGCAGTAGAAAAACAAAGTCTACTTACCAAAGGCACTGGAAATCATAATAGCCTTGTTAACGTGATTACATCGAGAAACACGTAGGGATGGGGCAGGCAAGCACCCAATGCTGCCTGAGAAGGCATTTCGAGCCATGAGTACATTGTGAAGGCTCTGACCTAGTTAGTAGCTTATTCTATTGATGGATTCAGAATTTGAGTAGACTGTTGGGAGATGGTGGAACTACACAAAGCAGGGACTACTAGTAAGAGGAGGTGGGTCAGCTGAGGTGTGCCTTTGAAGGGTCTTGGCCCTGGCTCCTTCCTGGTTTTGTTTGATTGTTTCTCTTTGCTTCCTGGCAGCCCTAAGTGTCTTGCCTGTGGTGGACCCTTCTTCCACAGCTCAAAGACCACAGAGGCAGCCAACAGTAGACTGAAACTTCTGTACCCACTGGCCAAAATAAACCTTTTTCCTTCTTAAAATTTCTGTCAAATATTTATTACAATGCGTGTGTGTGTGTGTAATTAGTTTTTTTGAGACAGGGTTTCTCTGTGTAGTCTTGGCTGTCCTGGACTCACTTTGTAGACCAGGCTGGCCTCAAACTCACAAAGATCTGCCTGCCTCTGCCTCTCTGAGTACTGGGATTACAGGGGAGCACTACAGTGCCTGGCTTACAATACGTTTTTGAAGAGGGAATTTATCATCCCTTGCAGGTACAAGTGGCTTCAGTTATGTCGGAGTCCAGGAGATCAAGAACTACCATCAGTACTCTTTATCTCTTTCTACTTTTCAGTTCTACTTTCATCTTTCTGGCCTTAGACACAGTCTACTTATCAAGTAGCAAAGAGGCTAATTCATCTTAGTTGATGACACTAGAGTAAATACAGACTGCCTTAGAAAAAATCCCATGGCTGATTCTTACAGGCCCGGTGTGATATGCGAATGACTCAATCAGGTAGTCTTTGGTGGAAGAAGCAGGAGTCTTAGAGACTTAAGAGATGAATCAAAACGGGCTAAGGGCTGTCTTCCAGAGGAAAAAAATTATGGACAGACATCAGGTCTCAATCAGGTAGTCTTTGGTGGAAGAAGCAGGAGTCTTAGAGACTTAAGAGATGAATCAAAACGGGCTAAGGGCTGTCTTCCAGAGGAAAAAAATTATGGACAGACATCAGGTAACAGGTGTTTTATCTCCTGATGCATTAGCTGCCTTCATGGGCAGCTTTGTGTCTCTTCTTGTCCACACACAATTGCTCTAAGTAGTGCATGATATGAGTTGTTGAATACATGAATGATGTAGGATGTATGACATTTATGGTGGTTGAATTAGAATGACCCCATCAATGCTCGTTTAGATGAACAAATAGGATGGACATTGAATGGAGGAGAAAACAAGCAACAGGACAGGAGCATACCAAAGAGGACCTCTGAAAGAATCAGTATAGCAATGTATCAAAACAGATATTAAGACTCACAATC
>CM053750.1:2641615-2661598 GCA_028658305.1 Pachyuromys duprasi | reverse complement strand
AAAAAAAAAAAAGAATGACCCCAAAAGGCTAACAGTTTTGAATGCTTGGTCACCAGGGAGTGACAGCATTAAAAGGTGTGGCCTTGTTGGAGTAGGTGTGGCCTTGTTGGGGTTGGGCTTTGGGGTTTTAAATGCTCAAGTCAGGTCCAGTGTCTAGCTCTTCCTGCTGCCAGGATGTAGAACTCTCAACTCCTTTCCATGTCTGCTTTTGTCCCACTGTGTGTCACATCATGATGACAAAGGACTAAACCTCTGAATTGTAAGCCAGCCCCAGTCAAATGCTTTCTTGGAATGGTCATGGTGTCTCTTCATAGCCATACAACAGTGACTAGACATGATTTTCATCTGGCATGTAATCAGTGGCTCTCATTCCCCCTTTCATGACTTATATATTACTTGGATCTGTTCTTACTCTAACACATGGACACCCAAGAGACCAGTTTAGAAGGAGGAAAAATTTATCACAGCTCACGATTTCAGAGACTGTGTTCATCATGCCAGGAAGTGTATGGCTTCACCTTGGTGGCTCACAGTAGCAGATCTGAGGAGAGTAGGACAAGCAGCACTGTACAAACCCCAAGGAAATGTCCTCAGTGACTGACATCCTTTAGCTAGGCCCATCTTCCACATTTCTGTCACCTCCAATAATCTGTTCACACTTTGAGTCCATCAGTGGATCAAAGCATTCCTTAGGTCAAAGCCCTCAGTCTGGAGGGCCTGGAGACACCATGGCAGACACTCCCAGCGGTGTGCTTTACTCACGGACTTGCCGTCTCACGGTCCTGCCAAGCTGATAAATAAGATCCACCACTGCAAGTTGTTTCTATGACTCCTCATCAGATATTTGTTTTAAGTCACAAACATTAACTATCAGTGTGTCATTTTCAAATGGACTAGATTTTGTCCTTCAACCATAACCCAACTTGTAAGCAGAAAAAAACTGTGGCTCCAACCAACCTGTTCTGTTCTTTACTCTTTGGTGATTTCCTGAGAGTAAGGAGGACAGTTATCTCTTCAAGGTTTGAAGGGCTGGAGATGTAAGTCTCATTGACACTATCTTTGGCCTAAGAACAATTAATTATACGTGTGTTTTCTTGCTAGCTTGTTTCTCCAGCGTCTGGCATTCATGGACATGATCTCTGCCGGGCTGATCTCAGCGGATTCCTTTCATTTTGTTTTAAGCACTGGACTATTTCAGCCTGTTTCTCTTCCCTTTTCCTCCCTTATAAGTGAACAGCGGCCATGATCTCTTCATTAAATGTCATTAGCTAGCAATTAGATGACAAATTCAGAACATATTTATAGAATCTTCTACTAGCTTTACATTAAATGCGTCTTGCTAAGCTCTCAGTTAATTCACTAAGCCAAGCTGAGTTTCCTTCTTTTTAGTTGAAGAAAAATTCATCTTTGATTGTTTTGTCATCTGGTTTCCTTTTCCGTTTTTTTTCAAAAATAGCTCAAGTTGCCAAAATTAAGTTTTCTGTGCATCTTTCACTTTTCTTGACATTTTGGCTACTGCAAATGCAGTCTCCATTATCAACAGGAAACCTTGGAGAAATCACTATTATTCAAACATCCTGTATTTGAAGAATCAGCTATAAACATCCCTCACCACTGGAGTTTCTGGATGTCTCTGCTACACTTTTCCTCTCTATCCTTTCAAATAGACCCACACTCAAGAGTTTTCCCGATTAGTTCTTAGAAATAGAACAGCCAGTGAAAGTGGCCTCAAATTTGATGGAGTAGGGGCTGGAGGGATGGCTCAGTGGTCAAGAACACCTGCTTTTGCAGAGAACCTGGGTTCAGCTCTTAGCACCAACACAGAGGCTTACAACTGCTTTCAGCGCTATTTCTGAGGTTCCCAGAGCTCTCTTCTGGCGCATATGTATGCTCAGATTTACATATACACATGAAATAAAAATAAATTTATCTTTAAAAATCAAATAAAATTTAGCTGACCACATGTTGTATCTGAACGAGCTTCATGTGTGTTAAACTCTAAACTTTTCTGTGCCATGTGTTTTTATCAGTGAGACGCAGTGAGATGCTTCAAACAGGATCTGGCACAAGCTAATTTCTCCATCACTAGCCAAGTGCAAGAAGTGCTGATCTGTTGAGGAATCCTTGCCACATTTGAAATGGCATCTGATCCTTAGACCGTGGCACAGTGCTTTCCTGATGCTCCAGAGCATCTCTTCTGAACACTTCCCTTGTCACTATGAAACTGATTCAATGCTGATACGGGGTTCCCCCAGTTCTGATGACAACCCGCAACTGGACCTGGCTTGGGATCAGAGAAATTATCATTTCTTTCCCATGAGAAGGACCATCAGTGATATGACCATCACCTTTAAATGCTACCCACTCCTCGTGAGTTATCCCAAGTTTCACTAAATGCGGTGTAATAAATGCAGAATTTGTGATTGATTTTCAGAGAGGAAGAAAACCATTTCTTTTGGCAGCTGAGAGGGGCCATGTTGAGATGGTTGAAAAGCTTATCTTCCTTAATCTGCATACTTCAGAAAAAGACAAGGTGAGTTGGGCCTATAGTTGTTTTTTTCTTTTTTCTTTTTTCTTTTTCTTTTTTAAACTGAGGACAAATAGGAGTAACAGTTGGTGTGGAGATAACGAATTGGTGTGCAGATTGCATGACAGGATTTTTTTCTGGTCCACTGTAGGGTTCTTAAATTATTACTGCTGAGAGACTCCATGGGCTGTGCAGGTGAAGTCTGTCCACTTCCACTGTAGATTGTCATGATTGGTGGATGGGTATTGTTCTGTTTTTGAGACAAGGTCTCTCTCTGTCAGTGGCTCTCAACCTTCCTAACACTGCAACCCTTTAATATTAAAATTATTTTGTTGCTACATCCGAACTGTAATTTTGCCACTGTTGTGAATCATAATGTAAAGATCTGATAAGCAGAGAGGTGATGTGCAGCCCACATGTTGAGAACAGTGCTTTATGTAGCTCTGGCTGTCCTGGAGCTTAATGTGTAGACCAGACTGACCTTGTCTCACAGAGGCCCACCTGCCTCTGCCTCCCAAACGCTGAGATTAAGGTGTGGGTCACCATGCCTGGCTATGATTGGTCATTTTCGCTCCATAAATGTTTTGAAATTAGTTCACTTCATGGATTTTTCCGCTTTGTGTTGAATGTGACTCTTCTAAGTAAGAAGCTTAATGAACTTGGCCTCAGAGTGGCTTGTGATGCAGCGTTCCTAAAGGAGGACCACTCTTGATAAACTCCAAGCCTCTCCTATCCTTACTTGAGGACTTCTGTGGACTTGGTTCCACCTTAACTACGAAGGGAGAACACACATGGTGGCCAGCCACGTGGACATCTTTGAGAGCTTTTTCAGGGTAGACTCCCAGAGGTTACCCGTCTAAGATTACTACACAGGTTGCTTTTATCAGTGTACCCTAATATAACCAAGTCCTTTTTTTTTTTTTTTTTTTTTGCTAGAGAATTGGTACCAAATTCAAGCAAGGACGAATTTTTTTCTCCCTACTGGTTCAAATAGCCTAGGCTTTAAGTTTAAAGTTTAAAAACTGATAAACCTTAGTTAAAATTGGATAATGTCTGTACTCTGCACTGTAGACCAGGCTGGCCTCCAACTCTCAGCTATCTGCCTACCTCTGGCCCACCAAGTGCTGGGATTAGGCTTGTGCCACTGTGCCCAGCTTCTGCACTGTAGCTTTAACCAAAGAAAAGGCTTCCAGAAGCCACACCAGTGTTGCGAGGGTGTGTTCTTCAGCACAGGCACTTTCACCTGGAATGCATCTTTGTTGCAGGAAGGAAACACTGCCTTGCATCTGGCTGCCATGCATGGCCACAGCCCAGTGCTGCAGGTACTATTAACTCAGTGGCCGGAAGTAAACAAGACCAATGAGGTATGCAGACTTGTGCATTTCAGGGACCTAAAGGGCAGGGCTGGAGGTGCTTTCTAGAAAAGGACAGGAAATCAAAGGCATGCCACTGGCATAAAATGCGACGCTGATATTTTCAAGGGCCCTCCGGCAGGGCATTTGTTAATTGACTCAAAAGCCATTGGCAAGAGTGAGAGCAGAGGTATGATGCCCAAGCTCTGCCTTCCAGACACAGCAGGGGTCTGCACAGGTTCAACACAGATGAGGTCCCAGCACTGAGAGGGGAAGTGGACACAACCTTCCAAGTGTAAGGAGCGGTCTCCAATTGACAACTGCTTGCAAAGGAAAAGCTAGTTGTCTCCAGTGGGCTCTCTCTGGATATACAAACCACACTTGAGGATAGGCTCAGCAGTAGATGGCCACAAGACGACCTCAATTTTTGTATTTTTATAGAATTTTTTTTGTCTCATCTGGTTTTGTTTGTATATTTTATTTTTGTCTGACTGGTTTTTGTTTGTATAGTATGGTTTCATGGGTTCTGTGGCTTTATGGGTTTTATGTGTGTGTTTATTTTTTTATTCCTTTTGTTTTTTGTCTGCCTGTTTGTTTTCTTAAAAAAGAGAGGCAGAGAAAGAAAGGGTTGGATGAGTTGGGAAATGGGAAAGATCTGGGAGGAGTTGAGGGACAAAAAATTGTGATCAGTGTTAAGTCCTAAATTGCCGCATGGAGACTACCACT
This sequence comes from Pachyuromys duprasi, assembly GCA_028658305.1. Classification (NCBI taxonomy): domain Eukaryota; kingdom Metazoa; phylum Chordata; class Mammalia; order Rodentia; family Muridae; genus Pachyuromys; species Pachyuromys duprasi. The sequence goes on along the minus strand of CM053750.1, from coordinate 2,656,993 downwards.
CACAGATGCAAATGGCAAGAGTGTTTTCATTTCTCAAGAGCAAGAGTACTGCATGTGGGCTCAGCCACTTTACAAGATGGCGACCACAAGAGGAACCCCCAGGTCCCTTTAAAGTCAGCTAGAATTTCCAGTTGAGGGTAGGTAGTCCTTACCAGGATTGGATGGGTTCTAAGTAAGGGATACTTGTATGTTCCTGATAGGTTCTGACAGAAGGAAAGGAACAGTCACTTCACATAGCCCCAGGCCAGACGTCAGGTTAGCTGATGACTGGCTGCCCATCTCCTGTGGATTGTTTTGTTTTGTTTTGTTTTTCAGGAAGCATCAAGCAGGAAAGGGGGAAGGATTTTGACCTGGCTTTGAATCAAGTCTCAAAATAAAGTTAGTCAGGTCCTCTCAATCCGAATACATTGCATGAATAAAAATATCTTTTCAATCAAAAAAAGGAAGAAGAAAAAGTTATTTGTTTTTAGATGAAGTATGTTTTTTTACATCATAGGACAGGAAAGACATGGGGAAAGCATACAGTATTGGACTACATGCTAATATATATATATATATATATACACACTGTGCCATGAAAATCTATTTCAGAAACCAAAACCTTCACACAGAGGGGATATGTTATCTCAGTTTTGCCATTCCAATGGGCTTTGAAGGACAGAGCTGGCATTTGTTGTTGGTGGTGGTGGTTTTGTACAATGCACACATGTGTAAAAGACATGTTGTGTCCTGGGACTGACCTGGTCAGGACAACAGTAACTGAGCATAGCTGGGCTGAGTAGGCTACAACAAGCAGATTATGAAAGGCTTTGATTACCAGCTGTTTGGTTTTCTTGTCCATAAAATGAGAACAACATGAATCCTGCCCTTCTAGACTTTTCATGTGATTAGACTGTACCAAAGTGTATGGTCTTGGCAGTATCTGTTGGCACATACATGCCAGGTAATGCTAACAACTACAAAAAGAATCATGCATAAAAGATATCAGAAACATGCTGTTTCTCAAAGTATTTTTATCCCATGCCAAGGGGAAATTAATTCTAATTCCTTTTGTTCTTGTCAGAATGGAGAGACTCCCTTCCTGCTGGCTGTTGAACAAGGTCATGAAGAATGCAGTCGCCTGCTCCTGGCAGGAGGAAGTGATGTCAACATTCCAAACAGAGTATGAAATCTGGGCTGTGGTCGTCTGTACGGAGGGAGAAGGGCTTAGAGTATTCTTTGGAACTCTGGTCCTTAATTGTTGATTTGCTGGGTCTTTATAGAATGAAGATTTTAGTGTGTCCTATTTTGCATAAGAATCAATGACTAACCACAGATAATCCCCATTAATGGCTCTTCAAAAGCAATTTCATTCTTGCAATTCCTTTGGGGAAGGACTGAGAATGAGACTCAAGGAACAAGGACCTGGCCCAGCAAGGCGACAGGCATTCTTAATCCACTCGTTGATGGCAAATACTAAAGAATCAAAAATACTTTGCTGTGGGTCATCTTGGACCTGAAGAATGCAGGATGCTGTCTGGCTCACGATATAAAATACTTTGAATTTAATCATGGTGCTAACAGATTTGAAACTTTACAGACTAGTGTCTAAGTTACTGCCCTGTCGATGTGAAAAGAAACCACGAACAAGGCAGTTTATAAAACAAAGCAATTAATTGGGGGCTTGCTTACAGTTTCAGAGGGTGAGTCCATGACCATCATGGTGGAGAACATGGCAGCAGGCAGACAGGACGCTGGAGCAGTAGCTAAGAGCTCACATCCCTATCCATAGGCAACAGAGAGTCAGAACAGCCCTGGCATAACGTTTGAAATCTCAGAGCCCACCCCCAGAGACCCACGTCTTCCCACAAAGACACAGCTGTTCTAGTAAAGACTACAAGACTATTCCTTCCTAAACAGCCCATCAGCTGAGGACCAAACACTCAGATATATGGGCCTGTGGGGCCATTCTTATTCAAACCACCACACCCGCATTACTAGCTGCCCTTTCTTCTTCTTCCTTCTTCTTCTTCTTCTTTTATATTAAAAAAAAAAAAACCTATAACCTAGAAAGAGCAAAAAGAGCTAATCCAGGGCCATACCACAATGACAATGCAAAGATTCAAACTCATGCTGGTGGCTGTGTCTTCAGATGGGTCAGCATGGTTTTTTTTCTGATTAATATTAAATTTACAATGAAAATAATTTATCATGCACGCCTGTAATCCCAGTACTCAGGGAGGCAGAGGCAGGTGGACCTCTGTGAGTTTGAGGCCAGCCTGGCCTACAAAGAGAGTCCAGGACAGCCAAATACACAGAGAAACCCTGTCTGGAAAAACCAAACAACAAACAAACAAAAATTCAAATGGTCCCTAAATGAGTAGATGATAGAAAGTATCTTACTCCAACTCTACATTTCAGTTCTGCTCCTCGGAGCTCAGGTCTCTGAAGTTTACTGAGCCACTCACAGCCTCTTCATGCATCCAGAAAGTGTGACCAGATTGAACATTGATCCGCACAGTAGCATACATTCTATAGTATATATGCTATACATACTATTGCTGTTGCTTTATTTTAACCTTTGCGCTAGCACAATGTGTGACCAATTTCTTTACAAAAGGTACAATGCCCCAAACAGTGATGTATTCTAGCCTTGTATACTGTTGCCATGAGTAGATCATTCTGAAAAACAGTTCGCTGCTGTCTTTTTTTATCATATACGGGAAATTATAAGGAAGGAAAAAAGTCTAGGCCCTTCCTTGACATGGATGATGACATTACTATCAATAGCCAGGGAAGCCATACAACTTGTAAGTGCAATGACTGGCGGGAAATATTTAGATAAGAATCTGGTAAATTTATCAATTGGAAAAATATGTTGCTATTAAAAATCATAATGTCCAGACCTCCATGTTGGCACAACACTCATACACATAAAATAAAATAAATATTAAGAAATTATACTAAAACACTATAATATATCACAATATATAAAATGTTTATCATAGAACACTAATTAAAAGTAATATAATAAATGTTAATATAGTTAGATTTACACAGTCTCCCTGGCTTTGCAGTGATTTTTTTTCATGTGCAAGTTCACGTTCTCCTGGCTAGGACAGCAGACTCATCATCCGCGTTCTTTCTGTAATAGCCTCAGCTGGTGGAGTTGCTAGAAGTCCGTGTCCAGCTCTTATGAGAGCTGCTGCCTGGGTAGGTTTGTTTCTCCAAAATCACCAAAGAGTTTAGTCTCCAAAGCAGTAGCAAGGGCAGGGACATCGTAACGCAACCATGGTACTGGGAAGTGATTAGTCCACTAGGGTGGAGGCCCAGGATTGGTGGACCGTGTCCGGGGAAGTTTATAAGGAGAGGGAGCAGCGTGTGAGTGCAGGTGCACACCGGGGCGTTGTGATACGGTGCAGCCGATGGTCCCTTTCCAGAGCCCACTCTATGAGATTTGACTTCCTTTTGCAACAACTGAGCAAAATAAACCTCAGTTCCTTATAAATTAGCCTACCTCACATACTTCATGATAGTAATGAAAACTAGAGGGTTTTGCTGTTGTTCATTAGCATAGTCCCTAGATAAATAATTCTAGCACCCGTCATAGTCTAGAGCTGTTCCCATTAACCCCGGAGAAGACTCCCAGGAAATAAATAGTGAGGAGTAGGAAGCTGCCGCAGCACACATGACCAAAGGTGCTTTGGACTACATTTTGCTTTTGCATCTATAGGGATGGGGCCAGTCAAGGACTGCTGATACCAGCTTCTCTTGGGAGATGGCTTTTGTGCTCTCTTGTGCCTCCCTGTCACTAAGGAGGGAGAGTACGCAGCTGAGTCACTTCTGAGGTAACTGGAGTAAGAGCACAGCTTTAGCTGCAAGCAGACGTCCTCCCTTTGTGCCACATGTAGAGACTGCCCAGGGTGGGCGACAGGCTCTCTTCAGCATCGTAGCAGCTGCCAAGGGCCCCTGGCTGACTTCTGTAGACCCTAAAACCTGAGGCTTCTGGAAGCCTTACGTCATATCTCATCAACTGTATGTAAATACGCCTACATTTCTAGTGTATATAACTGCTAACAGTGGCCCTGACTGCCCTAACTGGCCCAACTACTCTAACCGAATATTTTATTTTTATTTTTATAATCATTTGGCTGCAGTGAACGTCATCTAATTTATACATGATTGATTTCTTAGAACACTGTGTATTTACTTGGGAATTTTCAGGAGGTTAAAAAATCGAAAACCCCAAGTCATTTACAAATGTACTGAATATTTTATAATATTACATTTAACAATCAATGAAGTAGAAATGTGTCAATTAAATATTTATCCACTTCACTTTTGAGGCTTTCTTTTGGTGTCTTGGAGCTAGTAATTATTATTTTTTTCTTAAGTTTCACATATTTCTGTGGCTGGAGCTTAGCAGTTAAGAACACTGGCTGCTCTTCTAGAGGACTGGGATTCAATTCCCAGCACCCACTTAGTGACTTATAACTGTCGATAACTCTAGTTCCAGGAGATCTGACATCCTGCTCTGGTCTGCATGGGACCACGAATGAATATAGTGTGCAGTCGTGCATGTCTACAAACACCATATGCACGAAATAAGTTACACATGTTTCTTTATCTCTTGTAAAGTCCATAGGCTGTGTACATTGAGCCTGTAGGTCTGGGTAGAAGGCTACATAGCCCCACAGCTTCTACTGTAGGATGCTGGCTTTGAGTTCTTCAGACTTTAGTTTTTGATTTAGGAGCCCTCAGATCTTCCCGGTCTAAATGTCGCCTTACCCAAAACACATTCTTGGTCATTCAAAACAAAATAGCTGTCTATCTAGTCATCTCTTTTTTTGGGGGGGGGGGTGCAGTGTTTGGCATTCTCAAGACAGGGTTTCTCTGTGTAGCCCTGGATGTCCTGGAACTCACTCTGTAGACCAGGCTGGCCTTGAACTAACAGAGATTAGCCTGCTTCTGCTTCTGCTTTCTAAGTGCTGGGATTAAAAGTGCCTAACACCATGTCTGGTTCCAGTCAGCTGTTTTAGTTCACATTGTAGCTGACAACAACCAGCCAGTATTATCCTTCTAATAAACATCTAGAATCTGTCAATTAGATTTTACTCTAAAGCTATGGGTACACCAATCTTACCAGTACACCAAGCCATGGATCAATTCATTGTCTCCCCTACTGGAATCTAATATCAGGCATCTAGTAGATATGCTTACAAATATATCCCCGACACAGTTTGTCACATATAACATGTTTGTGGAATGAAGAAAATGACATTTATTTCTCTGGCATCACTGTGGCTTAAAAGAAAGAGGTAGGAGGGTATTGCAGGAAGATTGAAGCTTCCCTCATACCCAGAGACACCCATATCTTAGTCCAATAAAGCCATATGTGGTTATATGGCAAAATCCACTCATCTTCATATGGATTATCATTGGTTATGTGATCATAGGAGTCTGCTAAAGTGAAGAGGGAAGCAAAGAAGAAGGAAACTAAATACTATTGGGTTTTGAAGAGGGGCCATAAGCCAATGTATGTAGGCATCTGAAAACCAGTTTTCCCAGCAGCCTCTAGAATGGAACTTGGCTCAATGAGACCCACACCAGACTTCTTGACATCTAGAACTACATGATGATGATACTTTTATTTTTATTATTATTATTATTATTATTATTATTGTGTGGCAGCAAACTGTAACAGTAAAGAAAACAAATACAGGTATTTATACTGTTTTTCCAGATGGAGACAAAGAGACTTGTAAGCCTTCTAAGCCAGGTTGCACAAGCCTTTAGCACCAGGTCAAGCTACCCTTCAGTGGCCACTATCTATTGCTTCTCAACAAACAAGCAAATTCCTGTGGCTTAAAAGACCAGTGTGGTATTATCTCTCATGGTGTGTCAATCACAGAAGAGTCTCTAAGGATTAAGTTTATAGACAGTGCAATGCTGCAGTAGGATGTATGTATAATCTATAATTTTGTTCAAGGACATTGTGGCCAAGGGACACCCTGAAGGTCAAAATTACTTAAGATGTTTGAAATAAAAGTTGTTGACTATCTGGATCAATAGCAAGAGTCTTAGGTCTGCGATAGGAAGTTGCTGGGCAGATGTCCTTGCCGGAGTAATATTTTTTAAAGGTTTATTTTAACTTTTGTATGCATATGTACGTGTGCATATTTAAGGAGGTATACGCATGTGAATGCAATTGTGCAGGGATGCCAAAAGAGGGTGTCAGGTCTCTGGAGCTGGAGTTACTGGTGGTTGTGAACCCCTGCATGGGGGAGCAGTACATGCTTTTATGTGCTGAGCCATTTTCCCCCAGCTTTCAGGAATATTTTTTCCCCTGCGGTCTCAGTTTCTTTTGTGCAAGAGTGTGGTACTGGAAGTCTTTTGTAAATAGTTCCCATGGTGGTTTGAGCGGCAGTGGCCCCCGTAGGTTCATATGTTTGAATATTGAGTCTCCAGCTCGTAGAAATGTTTGGGAAGGATTAGGAGGTGTGGTCTTGTTGTAGGTGGTGTGTCATTGAGGTTTCAAAAGCCTGTAACATTCCCAGTTAGTTCTTCTCTGCCTCACAGTTGCTGTCTCAACATGTAAGCTCTCAGCTCCTGCCTCAGTGCCATGCCTGCTTGCCTGCCATGGTCCCCAATATGAAGGTCGTGGGCTTACCTTCTGAAACTGTAAGCCAATGAACTCTTTTTTTCTACAAGTTGCCTTGGTAACAGTGATTTGTCACTACAATAGAAAGTAACCAGGACACATCTCATCACTAGGCATATGTACACCAGATCCCTCTTTTATAACCTCCTGGCATTATTTATTTATTTATTTGGACTAATCAAAAGGAAGTCTATTTTGAGTCTGAAAACTTTCACAGTGGGTCAACAGGGCTCATCAGTAATAAACCCACTTCACGCCTGCCTACATGGTTATAGTCAGAGGTTGGCCAGGGTTTGGGGCATGTAATGTTTTATTTGAACTAAATACCCAAGATGGCTCACTCACTTGCCTGGAAGATGTTGCCACCTGTCATCTGGGAGGTCCACTAGAGCACCAACAACTGGCTTCTCTGGCAGGGTCACTCTTAGATAGCTTGGCAGCTGGCCCTAAGAGGAAGTGCTGTGAGAATGAGCAGCGCAGAAGGAAGGGAGTAGAAACTGCCTGGAACTGACTCCTTGTCACTTCTGCCTTACCCATTGGTCAAAGCAGTTGCAGGTCCATCTGTCTTCAAGGGAGTAAAGAAATAAATCCCAGCTGTTGATAGAGAAGAGACAAGTAGGTCAGCAGATGCCAACACAGCCGCTTTGGGAAAGCAGTTCTCTATAATGCCCTTATATGGAAGACCTGAATCTATTTTATGGCAGTCTTATAATCAACCATAACTAATTCTTCGGCTTGAATTGCTGTCAATTCTCACTCTGGGCTGCTTGGAGGTTGACTGGAGGTTAACCGGGAGCAGGCCACAATCTTGAGCTGAGTAGCAGTTAGCTCAGGAGCTAAGTGAAGATGCTTGAGGCACTGGAGAGTGCAGCAAGAGGCAGCAAGAGCTGTGAAAGCGCCGAGAAGAGACACTTCACATAGGTGGAAACTCCGAAGCTCTGAGGCCATTAAAGAAGAGGGGTGCTGGGAACAAAAGGCAGAAGCAAGGAGCTTGTTCTCTGTGGCCAATGACAGTCATCTATTTTAACCCAAGGAAAGGCTTTGCCGGGCACCACAGTGGTAAACTTGATTCTGGAAGCAGGGATTTCACTCACATGTGCTGAGTCACAGTGTCTCAATGTCTTAGGTCAGGCTGTTGTAATAATAATAATAATAATAATAGAACAAAACTGGTGACTCAAGCAGCAAGCAGTTATTTCTCATAGCTGGCTATTGGAAATCAGAGCCTAGGCATTAACAGGATTTCCTTCCTTTAGTTGTACTATTTCATTGATACATTAGTTATCATATACTCAGCTCCAGACCACATGCAGAAAGTAATGGGACTTTCCCCATCCCCTCTCAATCTGTTCCTTGCAGCTCAATGTCAGCGCTTTGCAGATGGCGACCCAGAATGGCCATACATCCCTTGTCAACTTTCTTCTCTCTGAGAACGCTGATTTGCAGCAGGAGAAAGAAGTGAGTCCAGTCAACACAGGCTTGGGTGGTGGGGCCTCGAAGCTGGCTGTTCAAATGCCCTTGGCAGATACACACAGGGGATAAGATGTTTTACAAGGAAGGGATTCTTTCTGGGGAAACATTGGCTTTCTTCTTCTTCTTCTTCTTCTTCTTCTTCTTCTTCTTCTTCTTCTTCTTCTTCTTCTTCTTCTTCTTCTTTTATAAATCTTAATCATGAGAAACAAAACCCGAGGCATACATTTTAGAAAGTCACTGAAGTCCTAGCACAAAATGAAGTCTTTGTTTTAAAATAGTCATATTGACTATGGCTCAGGTGTCTAGAGTTGCCTTGGCTCTGTACAGACCTCATCAGCCTGGGAAATGCCGCTGCAGCCACTGCTGGGCTGCTGAGGATGTTAAGAAAATGGATCGTCCCCCACCTCCGAATGATCTTGTGTTTTTTTTCCCGAAAGTCAATCCTCTATTAGTGATGGAGGTTTTTCTGAAGTTTGAATTGGCTTTGGCAGAACACCCAGAGGTAGGCCCTCTGTGCTGGAATCTGATAAGAATCCTCTGTCTCCTGCTGTATTTTTCTCTCTCCTGTGAGTATTATTTCCTCTGGCTGTGGCAAGCTGTTTCTATTTTGGGATGTGGCCTGAACCACTTAAGTTTTTAGAGTGTGGAGTTCGAGGGGTTGGCTGTGCGCTTACCTAGGTCAGGCTGCCTCTCGGGAGAAGCAGGGAGGGGTCAGGGCAGCTAGGAGGGTGGCGCTGGCCACAATAGCAACCACTTTTTTGAGAGGATGGATGCTGTCTCTTTGTTCTTGCTTTGTGCTTCGAGAGAGAAGCTTATTTCCATGGAGACCTCTCAGGTTACTCCATGGATGCTCCAGTGCTGCTTTGTACCTGGCTCATCCCAGACAGCCTCTCACTCAGCCACACAATACAGCATGACCGGTTCCTCATCTTTGTCCAGTGTGTAGATGGGGAACTCAGGAGGGTCTGTGCTCAAGTCCTGTCTTTGCCTCTTTGAGGGGTTGCTGATCTGTTTGTGTGTAAAGTGGGGATACAGGCTCCACCTTTAGGCTTGTCGTGGATGGCCTGGCTTTTAAGAGCAGCTATTTAACCTAGAGTAGTTTCCCTGCGTATTTTTGAGCCAGGGTCTCATTGTGTTGCTTCAGCGAGGCTGCAACTCCCTATGGAGCCTAGACTGACCTGACACTGGAGACTCCCATCCCTGCCTGTCTGTGAGTGCTGGGATTGGAGGCCAGGGTGCTACTACACATCTGCTTAACCTAGTGTTTGGGTTTTTTTGTTTTTTCAAGATAAGGTTTTTCTGTGTAGCCTCGGCTGTTCTGGAACTCACTCTGGAGACCAGGCTAGCCTGGAACTCAGAGATTTGAAGCGCTGGGATTAAAGGCATGTGCCACCACAGCCCAGTATTTAACCCAGTGCTTGAAACAGAATGAGCAATGTGGGAATTGAGCACAGAGTAAGTACGGTGTAAGGATGTACTGAGTGTGCCTGATACTCATTACCAACACTGTTTCCACACTTCGGGGAAGCCGCAGGCTGTCCTAACCTCTGTGTCTAGCCTCTCTGCTCTGTTCCTCATAATTCTAACACTGCTGAACTGCAGCAGCCCACTGCATCTCAGGACAGTCTGCAAGCCCCTGGGAGGGGGCACTTTGGAGTCAGAATGTGGTGGTGGACTAAGAGGAATGAGGGGTGGGGCTTAGGAGGCCCGGGTGTGCTAGGGAAGATGATGGGTTGTTTGGTTAAAGGAGAGAATGAAAGAGCAGGCTGCCGAGACTGGTCACAGCCTACCGTGGATGGACGGTCAGAGGAGCCCTGAGGGCTGAGTAGGCAGGGACAGCAGCCCACCAGGGAACAAGAGAACTGAGCCTGAATGGAGCTCACATCTGGTCAGGAAATGCTGTGTGTACATTTCCTCCTCTGTGGCCACTCCCTTTGTCCTCTGGCTTTCTGAAGTCTCAGTTGAGCCTTCTTCATACTTCCTTGTTCATGTTTGAGCTCAGCTGTCACTTCTTCAAGGAAGCATCCTCTAGCTTCCAAAAGGGTCAGCCCTCCCTTGACCCACATGCCACCCTGGCACATCTGACGTTTCCTCTAAATCACGCTTTGAAATTAAACAGCTGTGTGACTTCACTAAAAAGATAAATCTCTAGCAACTGAAGAGACAAGCCCATAGCAGGTGCTATTACACGTGCTCAGAATGACTACAGCCTGGAGATGGTGGTGATTGTGCAAGCCTCCTGTGGGCCCCACACTGGGGTGGACTACTTTAATTCTCAGAGATCAACAGAAAGCGATGACTGAAGTGAAATGTTTCGGGGTTTGAATGCTGACGCTCCATGCTTCTCGGGTTTGACTCCCCTCTCTGTCTGCAGCCCGCTGAGTCAGCGCTGCACTTAGCCGTTATCAACAACCACCCCACAGTCGTAACCAGCTTGTTGAGTGCTCGGCATGATGTTGACGCCTTAGATCAGGTAAGCAGGCTGAAGCGTGGACACACTGTCCTTTTGCGTTTCAACAAAGAATTTCCTGGTTTCAACACAGCACGTCAGAGGGAGCTCTGCTTAGGTTCAAGGTGCCTAGAAACTCTTGGTAGGGAGGGGGACGTGTGCATAACCTCTAAGCTGTCCCCACACCTGCAGAGGCAAAACTGGGATTCTGTGAGTATGTAATCAAGTTATTCACTTTAAATAGGCGCAGTTAGGGTTTTTGATAAACAATGCCAAAGTAAATTGCCAAAGCTCTTTAAATCAAAAGCCACACCTTTTGTGAAATGTTGTCCTTTGTCTGAAATTGGTCCCCATAAGGAAGTTTTGTTTCCACATTAAATATCTTCCTATGCCAGGAGGCAAACGAGACTGCTCAGAACTGAAAACAAACTAATGAAAAGATCACCGGGTAGTGAATGAACCCGAACAGAATCAAGTACTCCATAAACGCCCGGGATGGACCCGGGATGGAGCAGTATGCGGTGTGTCTGACACGCCCTCGCCCTCGGCGCAGCCTCTGCCAGCGGCCCCTTCCAGGGGCGCCAGCGGTGGGAAGCCTGGAGGTGATGGGGGTGGAAGCCACGCACTGCCTCTTTCCCAGACAACCTTCTCCCTTCCCCCCTCCCCCGCCCTCTAGGTTAGGAGGAAGCAACCTTGCCAAGCCCATTTCCTCACCTGTTGGAACTGCTTGACACCATCCCTCAGGCTTCCTCCAGCCCTGGCCTCCTGGCTAATTTCTGACCCGAGCAAGGAGCCATACCTGCACTCTGTCCCTACCCACTCTGAGGGCCTCCCTCTTCTATGTCGCTTTAGTCCACAAGTTCGGAGCAGCAGAACTCCGTGGTTATTAAATGTATTTGCATATTCAAACGTGCTAATGTTGCGAATCTTTTCTACAGACAAAAAGCCTTGGCTTCTCCAGAACTGGCTTGAGCCACTGTAGGGGAGGGCTGTTTGTCATGCCTGCTAGTCAGTTACACAACCAGACCATATCAGTCCAAACTTTTGTTACTTCAGTAATATACGTACAAAATAACAGAATTTAAATTTTTCACATAAAGCATATAAAATCAGGACATATCAATGTGGTTCCAAAAAGCAAATGTTCTTTCAGCCCCACTGAAGAAAGGTAACTTTTGTTTTGGTGTTTCCAGTGTTCTGGTCTTTGCGCAGTATTGTCAAAGCGTGCTTTTGTTTATATAGTACACTTGCGCCTGTGTCCTGTGTTGTGTAGCCAGCTCTTTGATGGTTTGTTGGGAAATGAGCCGCCAGAGAGGCACACTGCCACCTGCTGGCGGCCTTTTCTAGATGCTTTCATTAATAACTTAAGCAACTTGGCTTTGCCTTTTTTGGTAGGAGGAGACCTTGTGCTTCAAGCTATTGGCAGCACTCGACCAGGGAAGTGGCTTTCTCAGCCTGGTGGAGGAGTGGGTCTAGATCGTATCCAAGGTTCTGTCTGTCTAGATGACTTCACATCATCCCTTTCTGTAGGAGGTCAGGGTAACCTGTTTACATGGATCACACTTTCGTCTTCTTGATAGAAAGTGCTTACTCCATTAAGAAATTTGAAGTCTTTCATTTCTTAATACACAGTATGTGGAGGATGGGGGAAGCATCAAGAAGACAATAAAATCAGCTTTGGTCTCCCTGCTTTAATATTATCACTCATTAATTCTGTCAATGTATTTATTTCTTTTTCTCAGCACATTTCTAGAGTAAGTAGGCTTAGCCAGACAGTGCCTTCATCTCCTAAAGCTTTTTTAAAATGATGTGTTTATTTTTATTTTATATACATTGTTTTTGTTTTGTTTTGCCAGCATGTATGTTTGTGTGAGGGTGCTGGATTTCCTGGAACTGGAGTTACAGTTGTGAGCTGCCATGCGGGTGTTGGAAATTAAACTAGCATCCTTTGAAAGATTAGCTAGTGCTCTTAAACGTGAGCCATCTCTCCAGCCCCCTCCTAAAACTTTTAATAGTATGTTATAGTTTTTCCTTTAGATATCTTTGAAGCCATTTTATTATGGTAAATAATGTTATTTAAGCTATTTTTAAGTGTACAGCTCTGTGACATCACAGAACTTTCCATTTCCCACTCCCCAGCTCCTGGAAACTGCCATCCTTCCTGTCTTTAGAAATTTGAATACTCAAGGGAACTTGCACTGAAAACATTTTGAGACAAGATCTCATTACACTTCTCAGATGGGCCTCAAATCCCTAGGCTTCAGAAGTCCTCCTGTAAGAACCTCCCAAGCAGCCGGAACTACAAGTCCATGACCTGGAACTGTAGGTCCATGACCACACCTAGCTCTCTGAAGTTGGTTTACTAGAAGCCAAGTATTCCTATATATTTACATATGGTTTATATAATGTCTTGTTACCAAACATGTAACTAACTGCATGAGAGGGGCGCAGTAAAGAAACTGCTGATGTGACCACTCCTTTATCAGGGGGAAGGTTTTTCTATTGTGAGTAAGAGAGTGAGAACACCCAGAGGCTTGTGAAGAGTCTAGAGCAGAGAGAGAAGAAAGCAGACTGGACATGGCCAGCGCTATGTGTGAAAGAGCATAGTGAGGGAGAATAGTGGACAGCCAGAGAGCAGAGAGTAACAAGAAATGCAGAGTAGAGCATAGTGAGGCAGCGAGGTAGTGAGGATAGCTGGGGGAAGATGGCAGATGGCGGCGGGGGAGGGGGGCGCAAATCATGAGGATTATAAGGGTGACAAGTAGCTGGGGAGGAGGAGGGGGTGTGGAGTGGAAGAACCAGGAAGTGTGTAACAGGTACTTGTGACACTCATCAGCTCCTCCAGAGATAAGAGGAATAACTCCTTTTGGCAGATGGGGAGCTGTTTCACAAGTTCCTGGCTTTTAGCTAACCTCTGGAGATTCTTCTATATCCAGCTTGAGCTCATCTCTGGGTATTTGGAGTGCCTGTGACCTAACTGCCTGTGACTTCCTCTCATCTCTCTCTATTTTAAATGCAACAACTGCCCCCTGGGCCCCCATGAGGACCTGTGTCTTCAGCCCCCCGCGCCCCAAATCTGTTCAGCACTCTCTCCTGCATGTGTTTCCATGGCAGAGGCAGCAGACCCCTCTGCACGCAGCTGCTGATCTTGGAAACGTGGAGCTGGTGGAGACACTGCTGAAGGCTGGCTGCAACCTGAAAATCACTGACAAGGCAAGTGCTCTGACTTCGGTTTTCTGAGCTAGCAGTGGAGACTGCTATCGGCTGCCATGTGAATAGGCCAGAATTTCTCCTGAGAGGTGGGCATGAGCTACAGCATCTTCACAGGCAGGAGAACACCCAGGTCATCTATATATCTATGTATCTATCTATCCACATATAGATAGATACATAAATAATGTATCTATCTATCTACGTATATAGTATCTATCTGTGTATCTGTCTGTGTATCTATTTATCTATATATGTCTCTCTATGTATATCTATATAGATAGATACATAGATGTATATTTAAATAAATCACTTAAAAAAGAAAAACCAAAAATCCCTCAGAAATATTAAAAAGTAATTATTATTAAACATTGATTTTTAGAATGTAAATAATTTAGTGATTTTTTTCAGATTATAAGTGTACATGGTCCAAGCATAATGTTTATATGTGAAGGTTTATAAAAATAATTTCCCATCTACACTTGCCTCTAGCTTATTTGATTTTCATACTACTATACCATATGTATGCGTGTAATAACTTGGTTGCTTGCATATTTAAAGTATATTTTATCTTTATTCATATTTCCTATCTCTTAAATGTGTGATATGTATGTGCATATGTTTGAATGTGTGTGTGTGTGTAGTTCAGCCTTGCCACTCTGCTTAGGTGTCAGCCATGATGTTAAGCATGTGATATCTGTGCTTCTTGCATTCCTGTGCTCTTTCATCTCTCCTTGCATGTGTGGGCTCAGGCACTTCTTAAAACCCTGAATCAAGCTGGTTTCTCCTTGTACTCCTCCAAGGGCATCTGGGCTGGGAGGGAGCTTGTTCAGAGCAAACAGACTGTTAACAGAGTGTGCTGCTAAAGTACTAACACGTGCATACCAATTCCTTTTCACAGCCCAGAACACCAGGGAGAATTTATAAAACACGATATGCCCCTTCCAGTCCTGGGCACAGATTCCAGGGCCTTGCCCTTGTTAGGCAGCTGCTCCACCACTGAGGTATGGCCCCAACCTCAAACCTGCTGCTTTTCTGGTTCCTACCTTCCTGGGTCACCGTGTTCTCTAGTTCACAATCACGAGTTCCACACGAGGTCACAGTGTTATTTTACTTTTCTCTCTCAGTTTTTTTTTTAACCATAAAAGTTACACAAGGTGTGAACAATTTGGTACAGTAACGTGTAAGAAAACATGACCACCTACCCTAGGGCTCAGAACTGGGTGGAATGCCACTCTGTCCCCAGATGTGGCTAGCTGAGTTAATCAACATCCAGCCTTGGTCTTTGCCCATGCATTCTCTTTAGAGTCACTTATTCTGTGCTTTCATTCCTACTTAACTCCTCTAAGGAAGTTTGGTGCATAGAGACTTAGTAAGAATTCTTGTGGGGTGCTGGATTGGCTTTTCCAGTTGTCAGGGTCAACATTATCACCTTACTTGGCTTCTTTTAAACCAAGTCCTCAGGATGGGATGTAATCTCCCCTATTCTTGTTCTTCCTTCCCCCTTGATCCTTTATTCTGAGAGTCTGCCCCACAGCTGGCACCTGGTACATACATAACGAATGCAAAACCTGCTCCTATGTGTTCTTAAAGATAAAAAAAAAAA
>CM053750.1:2594255-2623169 GCA_028658305.1 Pachyuromys duprasi | reverse complement strand
TTTTCATAGGATTGAGACCAAGATCATCATCTAAAAATGCCTGATAAACCAACCAGCCTTAAACATTTAAACATTCTCTAAAACCTGTTTTTGCAATATTAAAATAATAAAGTACCCCTTTTGTAGGAGAGAAGTCACAAAGCATAACCAAAACTAGAGGTCAAATTTTAAAAGTCAAAACTAGATTTTAAAACCAGAAGTTACTGGTGCAAACAATTTGATTTTTAAAACCAATACCAATTTAAACTGAGACTAACCATGCCATGTGGCTATCTCAAGATGGTGGACTCATTATATACCACACAGGAATCTCAAGATGGTGGTCACATTACATTTCACGTGGCAGTCTCAAGATGGTAGTCACATTACATTCCACCTGGCAGTCTCAAGATGGTGGTCACATTACATTCCACGTGGCAGTCTCAAGATGGTGGTGAGGCATATTACATACCACGTGGAAATCTATATTGTTGCTATTTTAAACATATGTATTTATAAACCTTATGAACACATAGGCACATATATGTGTTTTAGACAAGAGTTTGAATTTAACCTCTAAACATACCCAATAACTCTAAATCTATATCCATGACCTACAGAGCATATTAACCATTTAAAATCAGTCAAAGACAAACATATGATGCCCATACATGGTGGATATAAGGGCTTTGTTTGACAAATTAATGCAGCCTCAGAATTTTTTGTTTCTTTTTCTTTGGGGTCCATCTCAATAACTACGGAAGGGCAAGGGGATGACTTTTTTTACTGAGGATGGCGAGGCAGAATGAGAAATGGGTTTTAGGAAATCTTCCGCCAGGGAAAGAATTCTGGCTGGGCAAGCATCAGTCGATGATGCATTTATAACATCTCTAATAGGGTCCAATAGCTAAAGGTCTGTATGGGGACTGTATTAGGTCCCTTGTCATGTAATAATTTATTGAGACAGACTCCAACCTTATCCCATTTGGTAGGATGGGATGGTCCTTCTACAACAAACCAAGGACAAACTTCTGACACAAAGAGAAAAAATCTGATTAGATCCTTCTTTTTGACTCTAATTCCTCTTTCCCTGAGAGAGGCCTTGAGGTCATGAATGAAGACCACCTCTTTTGATAATTTTTAGCCCATTTTTATAGACAGAGATGTCACTTACCTAACGTGTCTTTTTCCCGTGTGCGGTGAGAACACGTTTGATGAGTTGCCATCCACCAAAAGTCACTTTCGGTTTACTGCGGCATTGTCGCTGGTGATCTGGATCTATCCACTGAATGTCTCCATCTGGCAGTGGTCCGTACCTCGGCCCCACATTGGGCACCACTTGCCCTGACCCGCAGGACCTAGTTATTTGTGAGGTCCAAGGAGAACCAAGTCTGAAAGAAAAACGGGCGAGAAAGAAGAATGAGACCAAGCAGAGCCTTGTCAAGGTCTGATTTAATGAGCGAAATGTAACAGCTTGAAAGCAGGAGAAAGGAGGGAGTTCCTGCAGGTGGAGTGGTTCCACCTAGGCACCTCTGTGGTTATCTTGGAATGTTGTTCCGCCTGGAGCCTCTTATTTCCGAATGTCCGGCTCCAACTGCATGGCTGTTATCTTCTAAGGGTCAGCAGTTTCTCAGCGAGGGAAGGGAGCCTTCTGCTCAAGGCTTTACCCGTTTCCAACATACAAAGACAATGCCCCTCCAGGAATGGATGGGAATGCACCACCTTCCCACTGCTCCAGTCCACATGTTGGCTTTGCTGTTTTGAGGCAAATGGTGTGTGACGTTTCCATTTCTGTCATTTGACACACACATAGAACAGCATAGCTAGAAGGGTTCTGTTCATGCTTAAAGACAAACTGATGGTAGGAGCAGCATGGTGGCACATGGAAAAGCAAGGGCTAGGAGAGGCAGCTTTGACATTGGATGCTTGGCTGTTTGTTGTTGAGAGACCAAGAGATTAAAGATGGCTATTTTTAGTGCTTGAGGCCTAAAATAGTTGGGTGGGGAGGTCCAGTAATGCTTTAAGGGAAGAACTCACCTTACCACATTCTTTCCCCACACACTAGAGATACAGTTGCTAGGAAACTAGCCCATTCCCCCCTATGGAGGGATTAATGGTTTGGGACCTTCCTATAGCCAATCAATTCAAAATGCAATGTTTCAACCAATAGATGCTTGCCAGGTAGGAATTGCCCCTGCCTTGGGCATGCTGGGAGGGACTAGAATCTTTAAATTACCCAACTAACCTGAGCACAGGGCTCTTGGCTCTTCACCACTTCGGTGGTGGGGGCTGTGAGCCCAAGCTGCAGCTTGTGATGATTTATAATAAAAAGATCCTCAGCTCCTGGTGGTGGTTTTTTGGGGAATCATGATTCGGGCACATTGTACCCAGATATCAAGACCCCCAAAAATCACCAGGAGTTGCATCTGATGCAAAACACACAAGGGTTTATTGGACACAAGCTCAAGTTTGGGTCACAGCAGCCTCTCTGTTAAAGCAGGAAGGGTATGACCCGGAGGTCTAGGGGAACAAGGTTTTTAAAGGACAAAACCACAAGCAGGGCTCCAAGCTTTGCGTAGGGGGTTTACTTTAGGTGCCAAGGCCATAAAATGATTCTGGCCCAGCTGTTTGGAGAGTATTTAATAATGAGTAATGCCTGGAATGTGCTGATTAGCTGTTGCTAGGGAAGATCAATTAGCATTCTCTGTGGTCACAAGCTAGGGGCCATCTGGGTAGGTTGCCAGGAAATGATATCTCTTAAGTGTAGCAAGGAATGTGGTTGAACCTGATTATGCCCTACAGTGGGTCCAACATGTCTTAATTAACCTGGTCCTTTGTCTAAACTTTAACTCAGGACTTCAGTCATGCTGCTCTAAGACCCTAATTTTAAACTTTGGACCTCTCATTCCCCCCCTTTTAAGAGGATACTGTCTTGAGTCCTAGAGATGTGTCCAAATCATTTGAATTGGAGGTGGCCCTATCAATATATCATTTCAGCAGATTGTCTTTTTTTCTGTATCAGCTTCAAGTGCTGACCATGGGGGCCGTTGACATCAGGGGCTAGAAAGGCAGAAATAGCTAGTTGATCCAGCTGGAGAGGCAGGGAACATTCTGGGTGGCTATCAGCAAATCCATAAGCTTGCACAGGTGATTTCTTGGGTGGGTTCCATTAAGTGAAAACCTATTGGAGTAAACACAGACTAGAAACAGGAATAGAGTTATTTATCAGTAGGAGGGTAGAGTTCATAGGTTGGTATTGTTTTCATCAATGGCCAGTCTTTCGTGCTCTGACTGTAATACCATCAACTGAATGGTTCCTAGCTTCTACTTTATGTAGGCCATTAACTTGTTTAGCAGACATGACCCAAGAGTGACCAGCAACAAAAGGATAATAAGAGGGCCTAAGCGAGTGGATATCAGAGTTGTTAACCAAGGGGACATATTAAACGAAGATTCAAACCATCCTGATCTGGCTTCTCTTTCCCTGCTTTCCAGACCTTCTCTAACTTTGGCCAATGGCTTTCTTATAATACCAGCCGTAGAAACAACATTCTGTGTTGGCATAGAAACATTCTTCCTTTAGTGCTGCACATAGTCCCCCTTGTTTTAAGAACAACAAATCAAGCCCTTTTCTATTCTGGAGGACAACCTCTGCTAAGGAATCAACATTTTGTTCTACGTTGAAATAGTACCTTCCAAATTTTGGATGTCTAAAGTCTATAGATTCTCTTAGTTGTACGTAATGCTTGTCCTGGAGGACCAACAAGGTGATACCGTTCCTGCTGCTCCCAGCCCCAGTAGTACCACTGGAGTGACAGTTGTTATGGGTTCTCTTGATTTGGTGGGTCAAAGGCTAAGAGGAATTCTTCATTGCTATGGCAAATTAGCCAGGGAACCAACTGTATTAGCACACAGTAAGAATCTGAGAGCAGCTTACCATATGTACAGGGGGGTCAGGCTAGAGGAACAGGCCCATCAAGTATTAATAGTGGGGTTAAATATTTGTCCATTCCTACCCCAATAGTTAAGGTCTGGTTACATATGAGTGTCTGGAATTGTCCCCACACAAGTCCCACTTCTAGAGACCAGCTGGAGAATGAGTCTAGCTTGTGGGGGTTGATGCCATCTGCAACTAGTCATATCTGTAGCAAGAGTATAGTCACTAATGACTGCCATTGCCTCATAGAAGGGTGGCTGTGAGTCATAACATAGCCAACTGGACTCAGTCTCATTCAGAGCTACATATGTGTTCAGCATCAATTCTCAGGAGTTCAGACTGGGGTTCCAGGAAAAGCCCCTTATCTTGGTTAGGTTTTGGAGAAGGGGCAGGTGGAAGTTTGGTGCTCCCTTCCATTTGGGGTGCCTTCATGGTAATTGAGTTAAAGGGAGGAGGCCATAAGATGGTGTTAAGGCCAATAGCCCTGGGAGTCCCTTCAGAAAGAAGCAATCTAAGGTGTACTATCCCACCATGCTTTCCTGCTTTCCAAAGGTGAAGCCTGAAATTTTTCCCCTGCAGCCAATGGTATAGCTTTTACCCTTGTTGGTAAAGGAAAGCTTAAGCTAATTACAGGCATAGCTATTAGCATGGTGGGGTTGGGGGTGTTGGGTATTGAATGTCCACTCACATTTATTATAGTTGGGATCTCTAGTCAACTGGATAAGTCCAGTTGAGACAGGTTTCCAGTTAGTGGCAAATTCCTCACACCTCTATTCTGCACAATAGAAGTCAGTTGAGGTCCCACATTTTTCATGTTGCCATGGACTATCAAAAGGGTAGGGACACATATAAAAGTGTACTTTGCTTTGCCCAGTGAGGTTTCTCAAGGTGGACCCCAACAGCATGGTGAGCGCCAGATCGAAACTCAGCTCAGGAAACAATGTTTTCAGGGGGACTGTCTGAAATGCTGTGGCTAAGAGATTGCCATAATCATCCCATAGGATCCAGCTATTATTTACGGGGACAAGTGGGTTCCAGGCAACAGTACATATGTTCAGCAGTTCTAAGATGATGACTAGGTTCTGGACAACCTGTCATGCAGAGGGTTGTCTGGGTTGTAGTGTGCTTTCCATTCTGGGGCAACAGGAGTCAGGTAGTGTTCTTGGGCTGAGAAGGGGTTGGCATGCCTGGTGTGCAAATAATGAATCCAAGCAGTGATCCTGTTGACCTTAATGGCAGTTGGAGTGGTCAGCAGAACAATGTATGGTTCTTTCCATCTGGGTTCTAATATGCCTTGATGGAATTGTCTCACATAGATCCAGTCTCCAGGCCAGAACTTGCAGGGTTCTGGAACCAAGCCTGTCTCATAGAGAGCACGCAGTTTAGGCCAAACATGTTTATGAGCTCATTGGGTAGCCCTGACACAGAAGATCAAGTCATCCTCATCTATTTCAGCAATGGCAGCAGATTTAACATTAGGTGTAATAGGGGTTGGCATTCCGTACATGATTTCAAAAGGAGTCAGTCCTAATTGATAGAATTTCGGACTCTATACAAGGCAAAGGGGAGGAGCAACACCCAGTCACCGCCAGCCTCGACAGTCAATTAGTTAAGGTCTCTTTTTAATGTTCTATTCATTCTCTCTACCTGTCCTGAACTTTGGGGTCTGTAAGCACAATGTAATTTCCAATCTGCTCCAACATATTTGGCTACATTCTGATTTACCTTTGACACAAAAGCCAGTCCATTATCTAACCCTATCATATGAGGAAAGCCATACCTTGGTAAAATGTCTTTCAATAATTTCTTGGCTACTACCTGGGCAGTCCCGTCTTTGGTGGGGAAGGCCTCAGTCTATCCCGAGAAAGTGTCCATGAACACTAAAAGATATTTGTATCCATACTCTCCACACTTAATCTCTGTAAAATAAACTTCCCAGTAAGATCCAGGCCTCTTACCTCTAAGGCACGATCCTGGGTGTTGTGGATTGTTGGTGGCATTGGTCAGCTGGCATGTTTTGCAATTAGCCACAATGTCATCAGCAGTCCTCCGCATGTCCTTAAACATCACTCTAGATTGTCTCATAGCACCTGCTATTCTCTTTGGTCCCATATGAGTGACTATGAATTTTCCTGAGAATTGGGCAAGATTAGCTTACCGTCAGTTGAATGCCACCAATGTTCAAATATTGGCTCATGGGCTGATTTTTGGCCCATTTTATTTCCTCATTAGTGTAATGAGGTTCCTGTGGCAAGTTTGGGTTGGGTGCCTTGGGCAAAAACGTTGCTAAGATGCAACATCCTTGGCCATCTTATCAGCTAGGTTATTGCCTCTGGCCACCTTGGTTCCTTTACAGTGTCCAGGGCAGCTTCTTGGGAAAGCATAAGGCTTTAAGGAGCTGCAAAATTTCCTGTTTTTAATGGTTCTTCCTTCAGCTGTTAGGAGCCCTCTTTCTTGTTATATGGCTCCATGCACATGGGCAGTAGCAAATGCATACCAATTGTCTGTGTAGATATTGACTGCTAGCTAGTCCTTTGCCCATAGAAAGGGCTTGAGTTGAGCTCATTAATTCAGTCTTTTGAGCAGAAGTTCCTTGGGGTGGGGGTGGGGGAGGATTGAGCCCAAATTACCTCAGTCTTGTGCTCTCCTCTGACCCTCATGATGAAACTGCTCCTGTTGGTGAACAAAGTGTGCTCGGCATTTGATAGAGGAGCATCCTTCAAGTCAGGTCAGGTGTTATGTACCTGAGCCAAGATCTTTTCACAGTGATGCAGGGGCTGCTCCAGTCGGGAGGGTCGCTGGATTCAAGGAGGCAGGGGGCTCTAAGACAACTTGGCCAGGATTAATCAACAGGGTCTGATAGTGGGTCATGTGAGCATTGCTCAACCATCGATCAGCCTCAATGTCATGGGGAGTGGTCACAATCAGATTCTGACCCAATGTCAGCTTATCACTGTCTTTGACCAGCAGTACCATGGCTTCGATAATGTGCAGACAAGGGGGGGCTATCCAGCCGCTACTGGGTCCAACTTTTTGGACAAGGACACCACCAGATGTTTCCAAGGCCCCGGTGTTTGAGTCAAGACTTCCTTGGCAATCCCTTTCTGTTCACCCATGAACAGGTGAAAGGGCTTAGTAATGTCTGGCAACCCTAAGGCTGGTGCTGATAGCAGGGCCTGCTTCAACTTGTCAAATGCCGGTTGCTGTTCTGAGGTCCAATTAAAGTTCTCAGTCTCTTTTGTGACCTCATAAAGGGGCTTAGCTATTTCTGCAAAGCCTGGTATTCAGAGTCTGCAAAATCCTGCTGACTCTAGGAACTCTCTTACTTGGCAATGAATGTTTGGACTGGAATGCTGAGAACACTCTCTTTTCTGGTCTTGGAGAGCCAGCATTGTCCCCCTTGCAGGATGTAGCTAAGGTAGGTCACCTCAGTTCTGCTAAGTTGGCTAACACTCAGTACCCCAGGCCTCCCAGGACTTGTAGGAGCCTCCTAGTCCCTTCTAGGTAGCTTGCCACCACCAAGAGGCCATCTACATACTGGAGAAGGGTAACTTCTGGGTCGTTAGCCCAGTACTCACCCAAGTCCTGATGCAGGGTTTCATTGAAGATGGTGGGTGAATTCTTAAATCCTTGAGGTAGGTGCGTCCAAGTCAGCTGTCCGTTGATGCCTGCCTCTGGGTCATGCCATTTGAAAGGAAAGCATTCTTGGCTTTTAGGTGCCAGAGGGAGGCTAAAGAATGCATCCTTCAGGTCAAGGACACTCTTTTAGGAGGTAGGGAACTCAGCATGTATGGGTTAAGTACAGTAGGGTAAATGTCTATCACCCACCAATTGACTTCCCTCAAGTTTTGGACTGGCCGATAGTCATCTGAGTTAGGCTTTTTAACAGACAACAGGGGAGTGTTCCAGGCAGATTGACAAAGCCTGAGAATCCGAAGGTTGATATGAAGAGTTATTCCCCTTTGCCTCCAGGGACATTGGGTATTAGCATACCTGGGCAGGATTTGCCCCTGCCTTGCATTCCACAAACATGGGTGGCCAGTGTTTGGCTAGCCCCATTCTCCCTGTTTCTGCCCAAGCCTGAGGAAATTCCTCCAACCAGTGATTCAGATTTTTCTCATGAGCAAGGGGTTGTTGTTCATACAATTTGTATTCGGATTGTGAGGCCAGAATGACTGTTAGGACTTGGATAGGCTTCCCGTTATCATCTAGTAGTTGGGCTCCTTCTGCCCCAAAGAGTATGGATCCTCATTTTGGTTAATAAATCCCTCCCCAAAAGTGGGTAAGGACATTCTGGAATGAGTGGGTTACCGGTCCCATTCCCAAGTCCATAGATCTTTGGGTAGTCCATGAATATTGTTTAACACTAGTGGCCCCTTGAACCCATGATATCTTTGAAGATAGTGGATCCCCGGCCATTAAGAGCACTGAATGTTGGGCTCCAGTATCTCCTAGAAAATCCAAGGGTTTCCCCTCCACTTTAAGGGAAACCCTCTGTTTGGGCAGGGGGTCTGACTTCTGACTCCTCAGTCTTCTTCCTCTTCTGTGAACATAACCTTAGTTCACGGCTTTCTCTTGAGACAATCCTTTATCCAGTGTCCCTCTTCTTTAAAGCAAGCACATTGATTCTTACCCAATTGTGGTCTGCTGTGTCTGTCAGGTTCCTTTCTTCTGGCTACTCCCTGGAGTTGTTTTCTCTCTCCTGAATCTGAGGCAGTGGCAGCTAGGAGTACTTTGGCCAAAGCCCTATTCTGTCTTTTCTCTGCCCTAATTTGCTTTTCCTCCGAACTTTCCCTATTGTTATATACTTTCTCTGCAATCTCTACTAAGACCCTTAATGACTTTTAATCTTTTGTTTCATAACTTTTTCTTAATATCTGGTGCTGACTGATTAAGGAAAGCCAGGGCTACTTTTGATCAGAATGTTCAAGATCATAAGGAGTATAACACCTATAAGCTTCCACGATCCTTTTTAGGAAGGCCGCTGGGCTCTCATTTTCTGTCTAACATCATAAACCTTAGCCAAATTGGTGGGCCTCTTGCAGCCGCCTTGAGACCTGCCAACAGGGCCTGGTGGTAGACAAGGAGGTGCCCCTTACTTTCAGCCGTATTGTAATCCCAAGTGGGTCTGCTGAGAGAAAATCTACCATCAGTATCAGACAGATTCTGGGATGGAACACCAGTATTTCCTGGAACATTTTTCTGGGCCTCTAGGAGGATATGTTCTCTTTCTTCTGTGTTGAAAAGAACCTGCAAGAGCTGTTGGCAGTCATCCCAAATGGGCTGATGGGTAAAAAGCACAGTTTCAAAGAGATCAATTAGGTCTCTTGGATTCTCAGAAAATTTAGTATTTTGGGTTCTCCAGTTGTAAAGGCCAGCTGTCATGAAAGGCCAATAATGGTTTGCTTTGTTCCCACAGACAGGCATAACCATGGAATCCGCCTCTGGTTCCCCAAGTGGGGAAGCCGCCTGACGGCTCTGGGTGCCTTGCACCAGACTGTCTGGTAGGTCTGGAACAGGCTGTGGAGGAGATGCAGGTGCTGGTATATAGGAGGAGGCCTACAAGGCAGGGTGGAAAAATCATCCTCAGGTGTGCTATCCTGTAATACAGAGTAAAGTGGGGCCAGAAGGCTTAGGACGTCATTGTCGCTGTCAGCAATGTGGTGCAGGACTGCATCTGCATCTACTGTCAGAGGAG
Source organism: Pachyuromys duprasi (assembly GCA_028658305.1). Taxonomy (NCBI): domain Eukaryota; kingdom Metazoa; phylum Chordata; class Mammalia; order Rodentia; family Muridae; genus Pachyuromys; species Pachyuromys duprasi. The sequence goes on along the minus strand of CM053750.1, from coordinate 2,613,555 downwards.
TCTCTGTACAGGGAGGATTGTTAGCAGGGTGAAAAGCCTTGATCCAGGGTGGGCATTCACCAAGTATTTCCAAGCTACTATATAAGGAACCTGGTCAGGATGCCCCTGTGCCTTCTAAACCACCTTATCTTCCACTGTCAAAATGGTGGGAAGTTGGAAAGTTCCCTCTGGTGGCCATCTGACATTGAAAGTTGGCCATTCTGAGCTGCAGTAAGCAATTATTTTTCCTTTTTATCACCTCAACCAAAAGATTGTGAGCTCTTGTTTTAACGTCTTTGAAGTGAAGGAGGACCAAGTCAAGTGGTTGGGAAGTCATCTGTCCTATAACGTCCCTCAAAGTCCAGTATACACAAAGACTCACAAATACAAGAAACAGACCAGAGACAAAAACAAACAAAGTAGCCGCTCCGCGCCTGAAAACAAAAACAAAACCAAGTGCTTGGCCGATGAGATCTTGCTTCCTCCAGAACGGGATCGTTGTCCCTCTCTGGGACAGGCATGGTATCCACCCCAAAAGGGTTTCTCATAAGCACTAGGAATAAAATAAAGACAGACACAGACAAGTGGCTGTGTAGCCGTATTTCAACTTAAGCTCAGACCCATGGACCTTCAGATTCCTGCTCTGGTTTCCCTGCCACAGAAGCCTCAGAGCAGTGTGTGCGTTCTGTCTGAAACACTTCTCAACTGCCGAACTTGACTGATGGAGCCAGAAAAGTCTTCCTGACTTGGCGGCTGTCAGTCCCCAGTACGTCTTTCTATAGTCATGTCTTGCAGCTCACACAGAGGTTTTTCGAAACAAAGAACAGAAAGTGATACAAACACGAATGCTGACAGAGATATGCAGAGAGACACTTAGACACTTACCAGCTGGCACAAGACCCTCCGGGTCAGGGTCAGGCCTGGGGGGGGGGTTCCCATAATCTCTGTGGAACCTCCAATTGTTGTACCCAGATCATGAGACCTCAAAAGACTGCCAGGAGTTGAATCTGATGCAAAAGGGAGGTCTAGGGGAACAAGGTTTTTAGAGGGCAAAACCACAAGTAGGGGCTCCAAGCTTTGGGCAGGGGATTTACTTTAGGTGCCAAGACCATAAAACAGTTCTGGCCCAGCTGTTTGTAGAGTATTTGATCATGAGTAATGCCTGGAATGTGCTGATTAGCTGTTGCTAGGAAAGATCAATTAGCATTCTCTGTGGTCACAAGCTAGGGGCCATCTGGGTGGGCTGCCAGGAATGTATAGTAAGGAATGTGGTCTAGCCTGATTATTCCCTGCGGCTGGTCCTTTGTCTAAACTTTTACTTAGGACTTCAGTCATGCTGCCTTAAGACCCTAATTTTAAACTTTGGACCTCTCACTGTGAGTAGGCGTGTAATGTTATAGATGTCCTCATGTTTAGCTTCCTTTTCTGAGAGACAAAATGTTTCCTCCAGAGACTAGGGTGAAGAAGGGAAAACATCTGTGAATGTCTGACCTCAAGCCATGGTATGCAAGTCATAAACTCTTATTGTAAAGGAACTGCGTTTGGGAATTCAGTCACTGCTGGCTTTATACGACACAAGCATAATCCATTATTCAGGAAAAAACCAGACACAAACCAGTGATTTTTAAACCGTTTGTATTCTAAAATTGGGTAATTTTAATTCTTCAAACTTTCTGGTATATTCTGTTTTGTTCACAACAAACAAGCATTACCTTTTGTAATCTGAGAAAGTTATGAAAGGTACCAGTTTCCAGCAATGTATGCTTTCCTAGAGTCCAATTCTGACTCTCAGTCAAAGCCGGTAAGAAAATCATGGGCAATTTAGTTATTCTATCATGAATTTGCAGTTTCAAGTTTTTCCTATATTGATTGTAAATGGCCCACTTAATGCTAGGAATGCTTAAAACAGGCAATATAGTTACAAGATTACAGAATTTTAAAATAGTACTAAATAAAAACTCCCATCTCAGTCTGTTCTTCAATTTGTCCAGTTTCTACTGACTTTGCTAGCATGCCTCCCTCAACTTAACCTCTGTATATAAAAAAAAATACGAATGCATACTTAGCATAGAGAGTGTTTCACCATCAAGCTTGTTTTTTAACTCAGGTCAATATGAATTATTTGTTGAACAGCATGCAACACTTTTAGAGTTAAATGATGCCTGTAATAGTCCTAGTCACATCAACTTTTCATGTCCATATGACTTGGCTTGCATACTGAAAATCTCACTCCAGTCTCAAAGGTTCCTCAAAGGTTGAGCCTAAGACTAAGGTTTCGGTAGAAAATGGGCATAATGACGAGAAGCAAGGTGAGGATGCTTCCAAATAGCTCCAGTTGGTGTCAAGTTTGGCTACCTGATCCTAAGGACATTATGTTGCAAGATGGGATGGATTGACACATTACAGGGTAGGACGGAGGAGGAATTGATCCATTGTCACCATGTGCTCTAAAGATTTAAATGTATGTGTTTGGATGTCATGTATGTACACATGCGTGCTTGGTGCCTGCCAAAGCCAGAAGAGAGTTTTGAGTTTTCTGAATGGAGTTACAGATGGTTTTAAGCTGCCAAGCGGGTGCTGCACATGGAACAAGCGTTTTCTGCAGGAGCAAGTGCTCATGGTTCAGAGTCATCTCTGGAGCTCCATACAGTGGGGCTTTTATTCTGGGTTACATCAGTGCTCTCTTAGGGTAGCCTAGCATTCCTTCTGGCTTTCCTGGGAGCATGCCCAGAGGGAAGGAGAAAGGAGGTACTGCTGCTGTGCACTCGCCTAAACAATGAGGTTTTGCAACAGCAGTAGCTGGGCCACTGCCTGATATGCTGTAATTCAGAAAAGCCTTTAAGTACTTGTTATAAAATGGAATCGTGTTTGTCTATATCACATTTTGTCTCTGAAGTGTGAGGCAGCAAGAAAAATGACTTTTTATAATAAAATGAGAGCACAGATGTAGATCACGCTCAAACTGGTAGAGGCTTCAAATGACCAAACCCACCCATGTCTGGAAATGGAGGTCCAGATGGACAGTGTCACACAGGGAAGAGAAGAGAAGATGAAGATCCTGAAATCCTATAATTAAATGTTTGGCTAAGAGAACTGAGCCAGCAATAAAACCAGGGAGACACCTTTTCTCCTATACCTTCCTTCCTTTCTCTTTTTCTTTCTTTTCTTCTTTCTCTTTCCTTTCTTTCTTTTCCCTCCTTCCTTTCTTTCTCTCTCTCTTACTTCCATGTTTTTTTTTTGAGACAGGATTTCTTTACACAGCCCTGGCTGTCCTGGAACTCACTATGTAGACCAGGCTGGCCTCAGAGAGAGCCATTTACCTCTGCCTCCCCAAGGGTGGTATTAAAAACATGTACTGCCATGCTTTGTTCAGATGGCCTATCACACTGGCCAGCCACTGGAAAGTTTATACCCGGGCTAAAAGACCTGACATCTTGCAGGGTGACCCTCTGAAGCACATGTGGAGATGTGCAGAGGGGTGTAGGTAGGCTCAATGCTGCAACCCTCAACAAGATGAGAACACAATGGAAGCAGGTCATACCAGTATGGAATTCTTTTTTGTTTTGGTGCTAATTAAAAATTTTCTTCCCTTTCAGTCTTAAAAATATTCACAGATGTTGCCTATTTATCTCAGTGTTTAATTGTAGAGTCCTAAAGATAAAGACCAATTCACTGAACACAGAAAAAGTTCTGTGTTTAGAAATATCAGTTACTCTGGTCTTTATTTAATTTAAACATTAGAATAGCTCTACTAGTTTTAGTAATGAGAGTAAAGTTCCCTTTCAAAGTTTTGTGTAAATTCAACTAAGTAATATAGAAATGATTCTTTTAGGAATAATGTATAGAAAAAGATGTATATTCTTCAATGATGCAATCAGTAGTAGGCTGAACATGTTCAGAACCAAGTTTTTTTTTTTTTTTTTTACTTAAAAACTACTTAATTCTTTAAATAAAAATAACATTAAAATAATCTCTATATACAGTTACAAAGGATGGGAAAGTTTCTTGTAATTCTGGAAAGATGAACATGATGTGCCCATGATGTTCTAGCAGTACAGAAAAGTCATAACCCAAAAGCTTCCTGCTTCCAGGAAAGTCCTTCTCAGAGAAACAAAAAAGACTTGCATGTGGACAGTCCCTCTAGTCAACCACTTTTATGGACTGAACGCTGGAGAGAGACTGGGTGTGGGCTGGCCTGGCTCCAAGAGACCTGGAAGCTGGGATGCTACCTTCGGGATGGATGGTCCGTGGGTACTTTGCAGCAGCCGCTTGAGGAATGGTTTGCTGTGAAGACAAGAGGCTGCTTTAATATTCTAAGAGTCTAGATGTGAAGTATCATGTCATCACCTATAACCCAAAACAACAGACATTAGGCATCCCATAGATAATAGCAGTGCACTGGTGGAGTTGCCATTCAAATACACATAGTAAAGCCCTTCCCTGAAAAGGAACCCACTGGATCAATAACCACATTTAAACCAGGGCCTTTTTCAGTGTCTTGGGAATCACTGTACTAAGAGGTCTAAGAGGAAAAGGTCTACAGAGGTCAAGTACAGAAAGTGACTTTGTGGTGTCTGGATGAGGGTCAGCTCCAAATAGTTCACCCCTTATTCTATCCAGCCTAGGTCAAACCATGGTAACATAGAGCTCAGGTTACACTTGGGAGCAGACTGGACATTTTACAGTCATACAATAGATGGCTTCCCAGAAGCCCGGGGCTGGCTCCCTTAATGTCTCTTTCCTTAATGCGCTCTTGCTATGCAGCCCAGGCTGAACTTGTGATCCATCTGCCCAGCTTCTGGAATGCTGACAATAAGAAACATGCCACCATACCTGGCCGGCCAATTTCTAAAACAGGGAAAGAAATGGATGTGGAGAACAAATACAGACAGAGGGCAGAAGAGAATCCGCATACCAACTCAAAGTTCCAGAGGACACTGAAACATGAGTGTTAACGAACTGGCTCAGCCCACAGAGGTTTGCATGTATGAATATGCACTGTGTATATAAGTATGTTACCCGTACACACATGTGAAAAGGGTTACGACCTTATTGTACCTGCTACAATGTCTTAGTAGCTGGTAGTGACATTTCTGTGAAGTTAAGTTCTTAGCCATATACACACAGATTTCTATTACAGGCTGCTCCACTAAGAAAAATTATCCTTAAAATATTCAAGTACAATTTTATGTGTTAGTGGCAGTTAAGAGGACCTGGGTTTGGTTCCCAGCACTTATGCAGTGACTCACAGGAATGGCCTCTGTGGACACCAGGAAGACACATGGTGGTGCACAGACACATATATGGGCAAAACACTCATACACATAAAATTTATAAAACGCATTAAGCCAACATATTTACCATGTATTTCTAAGAGTGCATAATTTTCTTTAAAAAGTAGCCCTCCCCCTGAGACAGGGTTTTTCTGTGTAGTCTTGGCTGTCCTTGACTTGCTTTGTAGGCCAGGCTACAAAGCCTACCTCTGCCTCCCTGAGCGCTAGAATTAAAGGCCTGTGCCACCATGCCTGGCAAAAATAAACTTCTTAAAAACAGGGTCCTCATGTGCAATTCTGTCTTAAAAGTGACAACTCCTCTATGGAGAAATAGAAAAGTAGTCTCCTATCTTAAGGTATCTTATAAAGATGTTTCTTCAACTATAAACATCTGGATAACCATTACAAATGGGAGATTCTTGCAGCTGATATGAAATTTTAGTTGCCAAGCATCAATTAAATACAACACAATTTATCAAAACTGTTTCTCCTTGAGGATGGGTACAAGAAACCTCAGAAACAGATTAGGCTTCCCATGGGTATTATGATCTACAAAATATGGCAGAGCATGAAATTAGCTCCAGAAGCAAGTAAATACCCAGCAGATGGGCGAAGGTGCTACAAACAGATTCGTGCTTTATTGGCAGTAACAGTTTCTGCTAGTTTTCGATCTTGATTCCTGGGAATCAAAACTGTATAGAGGACCGCAACTGAGCTAAGGAAAATAAGGAAAGCAGGAAAGGACAATACAGTATTGGGAGAATGAATGATTTAAGTATGCACATTCTTCTAATCATAACAAGAAGCATATAAAACAAGCTGAGTTTTGGAGGGAGAGGGGAAGTCAGACATTGGGGGTGGATAGGAACTATTAGAGAAATGATATATTTTAATGCAATAAAAAAATTTACTTGAAGAAAAGGTTTCTACTTCCCCAATTTTTTGCTCCTTTACAATGCTCGGGCTGGAGAGGCAGCTCAGCAGGCGAGCACACGGGCAGCTCTTCCAGAGGACTGAGGTTGATGCCCAGCACCCACACAGTGGCTCACAACCACCTGCAACCCCAGTTCCGGGGTATTTGAGACCCTCTTCTGGACCAGCCATACACATGGTGCATAGACAGACATGCATGCACCATCTTTTCAAAGATGAAAAGAAAAGAAACAGAAAATCTCATTTTTTTTTCTTCAACATTTTAGTAAGTCAGGGTTCCTAGTGGTCTTATAGTTGACATGTGCCTCTGTATGTTACTTTACTTTTTGTATTATCTCACTTAACTCAGACTCATGACAATGTCCATGAAACTCATTAGTCTCACCAACCCTACTTCACAGAAGGCAAAATGGAGGCTGAACTACTAGACTTGATGTCCTGTCCAGATGCAGCAAGCAGCAAAATGGAGATGATGATAGGGAAGGTTATACTTACCCCTGCTTCCAGTCTAGCAGCCCTCTTTACAGCACATAAAGTTCTTGTAACTCACTATCTTTTAATATAGAGATATGCTGGGTATACTATTAAAAGAGACTAAAGAATTCAAGGGCAAGAGAAGACTCTAAGGCAGAGACCTTTTCTTCTAATCAAGTATCTGTGGCACGATAGTTGGTTTACAACTGTTTTTCGTTTGTTTGTTTGGCGTGGAATCTTTACATAGTTTACTGCTTTAGCAGCTGACATGCTGGTTTACTTTTTCTATCTGGAGATTTTTTTTATGCCATTTGAAATAAGCGTATTTCTTAATGGGAAATTTGTTAGGTGTGGTTTGTATAGAAAAGAGATGGCAAAACAATGACCAACCGTGAATGTCAGAGCTGACTAGAAGACACACTCATGAAGACTTCCTTACAGGACTTACCACTGTGACTGGATGATGTTTCTCCACGACGACCGAGCTCATGGGAGGAGAAACCCCCATTATAGCCAAACTGCTGTTGACTCTAGTTTTGGAAGCAAAATCACACCGACCCGTGATCCGAGCTGTAATTGTCCTCCCGGCTTTCTGCTGTGCTGAAGTCACAACTCTTGGCATGTACTACAAAACAAAAACAAAAACTCAGTGATGGAAGATCCACTGCATGATTTACATTATGTGGTTTTGTAACTTTCAAAGAAAGCACACAGTACTTAAAACCTAACGAGGGAAAAAATTGAAACAGAATCCCCAAATTCTCTAACTCCAAAATATTCCTCCAACCTTGGCATGCCAACTATTTAAAAAAGTTTTTGAGATTTAAAACCCTTATTTTGAAATGACAGATTCCCAGGAAGGCTCCTGTGTGTCTTAAGTTTCCTTCAAGGATCAAGTCTTACTTGAAGTAAAACCACATTGACACCAGCACGCTGATGTTGGCAGCCTGTCTGTGCACAGGTATGTGCCATTTTATTACATGCAGATTCTTTACCACTGCCACCAAACCACATACCCACCTCTCCTACTCATTCTTTGTGTGATGACTTTAATCCTTAAGTAGAACTATTGTCATTACATGTTTTTGTCCGTCTTTAAAATAAAATTTTATCAATGTTTCAATGAAAATAGACACCTAAAATAATTTTTATTTATTTTTTAAAGATTTATTCATTTATTTTTATATATGAGTGCTCTGTTTTCATGCATACCAGAAGAGGGCACCAGATCCCATTACATATGGTTGTGAGCCACCATGTGGTTGCTTGAAATTGAACTCAGGACCTCTGGAAGAATAACCAGTGTTCTTAACCACTGAGCCATCTCTTCAGTCACTGAAATAATTTTTAAAGAATGATTTCATACACCAGACTAGTTTCTTTTTGTCTGTTCTCTTCCTATTGCATTTAGTAAATTCTTTTTGTAAAAACATTTCAATTATTTTTGTAGGAATACTGCAAAAATAGGATGATCATATCAAAAAGTGGCTTCAACATTTAAAGCTTTTGTTAGCCCTGGATGATACTGAAGAAAGATTACATGTATATCAAGAGTGATACATAATTTTCTTTTTTCACTGATAATTACATAAGTGCTCACCACAGTGTAAAGTTGTGGTCTTTGATTTAACCTGTAGTTCTTCATTAATGTTTCACATTACACTGAAACTTGTCAGCTCTTTAACTGTTGGCCAGAAGCAGAAGGACAGCTGCTAATCAAACAATATAACAGCTCCAAACATCTGGGTAGGTGACATGAACTTGTGAGTCCAGCACCTGGGAGGCTAATGCAGGAGGGCCAGGAGGATCACAAGCCCGAGATGCACAGTAAGATCCTGTCTCACACACAGACACACACAAACACACCTATCAGCTGGGCTGGGAGGATTATCGAGTGGTTTTTGTCTACCATGAATGGACCTGTGGGTTGGATCCCCAAGCTCAACAAATAAAAGTTTTAATAGTAACTTCACTGAAGGAAGTTACTTGTCTAACTATAAACATTCTCCCTGTGCATTTCTTCCTTCCTTCCTTTGGGTGTTCCATCTGTGTGTGTATGCTCATACATGCACATGCACAAGCCAGAGGAAGATGCCAGGCGCCTCTAGGGGCTCTCACTGAAGCAGAAGCTCACTGTCCCATTTAGTTTGGCTGGCCGGCCACTGAGAGCCCAGGCCACCCATCTGTCCTGCCCATCCCTAGCCTCCTAGGCTAAGGCTATATTCATGAGCAGCCATGCCTGGCTTTGTTGAAAATAAGTGCTAGGACTTGAAATTACGTCCTCAAGTACTTTTACAAGCTGAGCCACCTCCCCAGGCCCATGTTTTATTTTCCAGTGTCCACAGTCTTTAATCTTATCAGTTACTCTTCTTTCTTGAAGAAGAAAATAATCAGCTTTGGACAGCTGGAGTAATTATGCTCTTCTAACATGTACTGATTTTGGAATAACTAAAAAAGCAGTGTGAAATATTAATCTAAATGCATGTTTTAAATGGTTCTTCCAAAAGCACTGATTGAATATTGGTTCCCCCCATGGTCTGGCCCATCCAAGGGTCTCTCTTCACTCAGCTGCACATGATCAAAGGCGTCTACTGAATCAGGGAGAGGATAATCAGAGGGACTTGGGGAAATTAAAACAACCACCCCCAAAAACAACACTTACAGAATTCCTTAAAGAATCTGGAAAGAATTCATTATAGTTCCATAAAAACCTAAGCAAAGGCAAAAACATGCTGGAAGGAAATGTTATTATATATATATTCAAGGCTTAGCTGTATTTACACAGGAATTTCAAGGATTGATTTAATTTAAAGCTGGAAAAGCTCTAACTAAACATTAACAAACAGGAAGGAGGAGGGTGGGGATAGCAGAAGGCTAAGACTATGCCAGAAGGCCAAATCTTTAGCCATAGGAGGAAGTCAGCAGATAATGTTTCAGACTAATAAAGTAATAAGGATGGAACACACTGCTCAGAGCAGGTACTGGGGAGAAATGGCTAACAGCCTGCAGAGGGCTGGACGGCTCTGCCGAAAATGTAGACTGCATTTTTAGTTAGTGAACTTTAGGAACATTAGGGTTTTAAGACATTCACAGAGCTGCAAACTGGCTCAGTGGAAATGCATATACTGCTCTTCACAGAGACTGAGTTTTAATCCCAGCAGCCAACTTACCTGCCACACAAGAAACCGCCTGTAACTCTAGTGCCAGGGGAATTGGCACTGGGAATAAAAAGCCTCAGCAACTAATGATCAAACTGGGCCCAACTCAGCCTCTAACTTGTATGGCTGCCCAATGACACCTGAAGGTGTTAAATATGCCCTCCATAGGGGCTCATCCCACAGGGAGAGAAGAGAACGCAAGAGAGGTTCAGAATGAGAAACACCAGAGTACCCATGAAAGGTGGATCATCAATTACTTTCCACCCAGCTAAGACCTGTTTTTCAATTCGTCCAATGGGATGAAAAGAGCTCCTCTGCTAAAGACATATATAAAGATTCCCTCTGCAGCCACACAAGTTTCAATGACCTGCATGTCTGAAAGAGTTGTTTCCAATGGCTTGCCACTTGCTAATTGTGTTGTATATACAGTAAGTACAGGCTGGAGAGGTAGCCCAGTTCAGAGCACCTCCTGCTCTTCAGAGCACCTGGGTTTTGTTCTCAGCACCACAGTGGGTGGCTGAGAACCTCCTGGCACAAGCACCTTCAAACTGCAGCTCCAGGAAATGAGAGGCCCTCTTTTGGGCATCTCCCACCACACATAGCACATAAATTACAAACTACTTAGGTAACACAAATAGTTTAAACTGGTGAGAAAAAGAGCTGTGTTAAAAACACGTAAGGATGTTTTAGAAAAGATATGAAATTAGAAAATACTGCTGTTAAATCAGGGTAAGGGAGAAAACAAAACTCTTAGTGGATAGTGGTGAACATTTTGCTAGTTCATAACATATTTTGCAGAAACTGACACTGAAAAATTTTAAAAAGAACACCCTGAGTAAGACTTATACAGAAAGGTAGATTACTTACAGCCAGTGACCACACCTAGCCTGGCTGTTTGTTGGAAACTGGCTCTTGAGCATGTGGCCACTTACCTACTCCTGTCAGGGATAAACAGCTACTAATCACATCCACAGGCTTACTCTCTATTTAATTAGCCTCAGTTTAATTTATAAAATGGGAAAACAGTACCAACTACCTCACAATACGTCTCATTTTCCATTCTGATGGATAGAAAAGTTAGAGGAAAAACGTCAGTAAAGTTTGGAAAAGATCAAGAGCATTTCCCTCAGTGGCTCTGACTGCACTGCTAGAAATCAGGAGTACAGCGCCACCTACTGTCCAGCTCTGTGAGTTGAAACATACTTGGCTGGGGTAACTGCCTAAAAGTCTTTTGGGGAATGTGTTGGGGGGGTTGGGTGCAGTTGAGACAGGTTGGTCTTTGCTTTTTTAAAACAAGACGTATCTGAGTGAATCTGAGTCTGTGAATCACACAAAGGAGAAACCCTTATATTGTACTTCAGAAAGGATTTCCTGTGAGTCTCCTCTCCCCCAGTTCTTCAGGTATCTGCTGTGCATCTGTATTCTAACACCTTTTGGATTACTTTTCACTACCAACTAATGTTTCAGCCATTTTCTGTCTTGAGCACTTTCTTGGCTTGACCCAAGTATCACACTAATTTTTTTTTATATATACTTTACTCTTTCCCCCTTTTATTGAAGATAGATTTTTTCCCTCACATAATATATCCTGATTACAGTTTTCCCTCTCTCTACTTCTAGTTCTTCCTTACCTCCCTCCCATCTGAACCCACTTCCTTTCTGTCTTTCATTAGAAAACAAACTGGTTTCTAAGGGATAACATACTAAGATTTTAAAAATCAACACATCAGAATTAAACAAAACAACAAAAAAAGAGCAAGAGAAGGCACAAGAATCAGAGTCCCACTTATTCATGCACACTCAGAAATCCCATAACGAGTTTCAGGCCAGCCTGGTCTACAGAGTGAGTTTCAGGAAGCCAGGGAGAGCAAACTCACTCATGTACCCACTTGCCAGCAGGGTTAGGCGAAGATGCAGACTCTGATATAGTCCTATTTTGAGAGGGATTCTGAAGAGTCTAGCTCTGTGTATGTTATCTGCATATGCAACATGAATGGCAAATCATAGATTTGAATAAACTCCTCCTGTGTCAGATGAGATAATCTACATAGGATTGCACTTCAGGACATATAATCATGGTAAATAAACAGCTGAACATATGCCAGGGTTGAAATTTTGTCTAGTTTTGAAGTCAAAACTCCTCCACACATTCAGATTTCTCTATGTCCACATGTGTGCTATGCACTTTAACTTCAGGCAAGAGCAAACAGGGCAAGTAGCTGATCTCAACATAGTTTCCTCCAAAATTAGTAGCTCTAAAAGAAAGAAATTAAGGTGAGCTAGAAGACTAAATATAACCATTTGCCTGGCCAACTCTTGGTCTCTCTCCACTTAAGGAGAGCTCTTAGAGCACCAGCGCCTGACCATGGCCTGCCAGGAAGGATGTACGACTCACAACCACGCCAAAAGCTGCTTTTATTCTGTTATCTCAACAGCAGAGAGGCCGAGATGGAAACTTGCTGCAAAGTTGAAGCCAGCCTGGGGTGAATGAGTCTGTCTATCTCTCTGTCTCTGCCTCTCTCCAATGTGATAAAAAGTAAATGAGAGAGACAAAAGACCTACAGTCTTTCTTGGCATCTTTTCTGTTGTGTCAGTGGCTAGAACCAAGGAGAGGAAGGAGACAGTTGTCTCAGAAACTTTAAAATATTCACATGCCTTTGTGTGAGAGCAACACTGGACAGGAAGAGGGCTGCGGAGTTGAGTCTGACAAGTTTGTGGATGTCTGTGGGTACTCATTCCCTCTGAGTCACCGCCATGATGGACTCTGTCAACAGCTTCATTAGTTACCTCAAATATCCACTGTCACACAAACTCTCTGTCCCTGTTCAATACTCCTAAGCACTTCCCTCATGGAGAAGTGTAATGACTCAAGGAAAGACTATCTCTCCTCATTTTAATAATGGATTAAAATGAACATATAACAGATGCAATCACTTGTGACAGGTCACTTAGGGAAAAAAATGGATAGAAAATATCTATGAGCCTTCTAGGCTCTTGAAAACACCTTCTAGTTTGTTTCAAAGAAAGTGTTATTAACTCTCAAAATATTTTTTATAGTTTTAAAATGTAAAATAAAAGAAATCAAGGTGAAACTAAATACAACCATATCTATGATAGTATTTTTGGATTACTTTTTACTACAGGTTAATACTTGAGTCACTGTGTCTTAAGTACTTCCTGTGGGTTGGCCAGGTGTCACGTTAACTGTTTTTCTCCATTTACAGCCCTGGGGGGATGACGGCCTGCTTGGGTCTGGGCCTTACAATCACACACAGAAAACGAACAAATGAAGAAATACAAGGCCCAATCCCCACAAGCACCATAACAAGACATACATGCTTTTGAAGCCTTTCATACTTGTCACACTTGCACAAATTGTACTAACCGTTTCTTCCGGGGCAGCACTAGCTGAGGATCCACCACCAAGAACAGAGACAGGAATGTGAACAGAAGAGGCAGATGTAGCTCCAGCAGAGGTCATGGATGCAGCGGAGGGAACGGCAGTGGCGCTAGTCGCTACTGTCACACATGGCAGCAGCTGTAATGGGACCGCTGAAGGCATGGTAGACGAAGAAGTGTCCACATGAGCAGAAGGTTCTCTTCCTGGACCACCATTCTCCTCCTTTTTATTATTTGTGAAGTCAGTCCCTACAAATCACAAACCCATTCTATTAACAGTAGCCCAAATTAAGACTACTACCCTCCAAACAAGGAAAAGACTAATGGCTAAAAGAGAGTTCTAATGAAAATGCAGATAAATGTCATCTTGGGGGTTTACTGTCCATTTAATGGTGTCAATGTTAACTGGTTGATGTCAGCACTAACCACTATCAAATTCAGATGGGATGAAAGCTTCAACGTGGAAACACTAACAAAGGATGTGCTTAAACATGAAAGAATGTACTCCGCTGGAGTCTGACTAGGTGTGCTGCCATGGAAACACAGACACTGTGGGAACATCTGTGGGTACACAGGGTGAGAGGGTCTATACAGCCTTTCCTGCTCCACAAAGCCATCCTGACAAATGGCCTGGTTTTAGGGCTTTGCAATTATTTTCCCATATCAACATCCTCCTCATTTCCATTTATTGTTCCTGTTTTGACAAAACACTCTTGACATTTTAACAAGTCCCAAGCCAAAGAAACAAGTTCCTCCAAGCAGACAAGAAGCATCTCCTGCCGAACTAACTGTGGGGATGACTCCTCACAAAGGACCTCATCCCTATTCTAGAAAGTGGATAGAGTCAACTTTCAGAAGGAAGGACAAGGGTCTGCACCCAGTTTGTGATTTTTCCCTCTCAGAATCAGAATTTGGCTAATTTTCACTTGGAGTATCTCTGTGTTTGAAAATGTAGTGAGATGTTGTAGGTACTGAGGAAGACATGTGTTTAAAGACTTTTTACACCTTTTCCCATCCAGATGCCTGGCTGTCAGCTATTTGCACATTATACACAGTAATTGTTACCTTGTTAAAGTTTAACAGTTATAGTCCCAAGATTCTTCCAACTCTGGTGAAAGCAACTATTCCTTATAAAACGCCACTTATAGTTTGAAAACTGTACACACACACATACACTCCCCTACCCTCCCAAACACACATCATCCCAGACACACACAGCCCACCCTGACTCTGAGGTTTGACATGTTTTTGGCAGAAAGTAACCTTGCATGGCAGATACACATGACTTAAAAACAGCGAAAAGGTCAGGTGTGAACAGGCAGGTGACCAACTCTTGCTGCTGTGGGCTCATTCATGAAGTTTCTGTTCAAAGTAACTGTTAGGTTTACTGGCTCTTCTCTCTTTAACTGGGAGATATCTTTCTTACTTTTCTATTAAGACTGCTTAAAACCTCAACATCCCTTATTTTAAGGATGCTTTAAAATGAAGGCCTGAAAACCAGGTAAGAAGTTTTCATGGGAGAAATTGTTTCAATGAAACAAGATTCTCATAAATAAGCTAACTCCCAAATAGGATTCAAGTTTTATTGTCATACTCTGCCTTTTTCTAAAAAAGATTTAGCAGACGGCTCATCTGGTAAAGGTGCTTGTCACAAAACCCAATGGCCTGAGTTCAATTGCAGAAAACCACATGGTGGAAGGAGAGAATTGACTCTTATGGATTGGTTGCTGACCTCCACATATGTGCCATGGCCTGTGTATGTCCTTTCCTCCCCAAATAGACAGATACATACATAAACATAGTAAAAAAGCAATAAATAAATAAAAGGACACAATAAGTAACTGGTTAGTGCGGTAGCCAAATCATTTGGTATTAGTGAGATGTACTAGTCATCCTTGAGATATTCTAAGTTGCTGGTGTCTAAACTGCATTCAGACCACAGGCCGTGGCTAATTCTGATAGAAAAATAGGCCCAAGAGGAGGACTTCCACTATCAATGAAAGAGGGCTAGGAGAGGGAGGGAGAGGGAGAGTCGGACCCAGAGGAGATGATGGAGGGGGCTACAACTGGAATACAAAGTAAAAAAAAAATTGTAAATAATAATAATAATAACAAAGTAAAAAAAAACTGAAAAAGGAAACTATGCCCAAACACTTTCATTCAGTAATATTTATGACTTAAACTACACATGTTTGGTGGTACTTTAAAATTAAGGCAAGCCACGCACAGCCAAGTTTTCACAGGAGTGGTCAGTTGTCTTCGATGTATTGGCATAGTTGTCCCATTGAATGCAAGGCAACATCACATGAGAATACAGTACTGAGGAGCAGTTGAAGAGACGGTTAGGCACTTACGTGAGCTAGGCAGACTGACTTAGGCCACCTCTCTTGAGCAGGGTCTGGCGTGGCTGTCCTGCCGCACTGAGTGCCTTCCTCTTTCACTGCCTCTCCACTGAAGCAGGTATGCTACAGGCTTCGCTTGCAGGAGTCTGAAGCCCAGTGAGGAGACTGGCCCCATTATAAGCTAATAGCGAACAGTTGTACTTTCAAAGCCATGTAGAATAAACTACTACACAGAGACTCCATGTATTACACAAACTTAAAAACAGGTTTTAGAAAACTAAAACCTGTAAAGTAGGTTTTAAAAAACTCTGACTAGAAATACTCAATCAGCAAAACTGCCCATGAAATTTGGCAATTTATGCAAAAATGAAAATAGAAAATTCATGTTTACAAGCATTAAAATTACTAGTTTAAGAGGGTCTCAAAATGTTAAATGTTAAAATTAAGCATGACTTTGGCTGCACATGGTGATGCATGCCTAAAATCCCAGTCCTCAGGAGGCTGAAACAAGACATGAATTCGAGGCCAGCCCGGGTTATAGAACTAGATGCTATCTCAAATAAATAAATACATAAATGAATAGAAAGGAAGGAATAATTTGGACACTTATAGAGCAATATTAATTCAGAACATGGCTGCTCTGGCAAGAGATCACATCCAAAGACCTCCTATGTCTGTGTAATCTGGCTGGAATGCAAACATGCCTTTAATCTAGGAGACAGAGGCAAGCAGATCTGAGTTCAAGTCCAGCCTGGTCTAGAGGAAGTATCAAGTAAAGAAAGCTTAGGTCCAGGCGTGGTGGTACAGGCCTTTAATCCCAATCAATGAAGGTAAAGTTAGTTTGTAGAAGGAAGCATCCATGTTTGAAAGTGATGTCTAATTGAGTAGCAGAAAAATGACAAATCAGAGAAAGATCTGCCAGAATAGGATATGCCCAACTGTCATGGGGTGGAGGGAGGGAAGGAGGGAGAGAGAGAGAGCGCGAGTGAGCAGTTTTACAAGGACAGAAATAGACAAGTTGCAGAGAGAGAGAACTCAGGTGAAGACTGAATGAGTTAGAGAAATGAAAAGAAGCCAGGAGATTAGAGAAGATTGTTGGAGTTAGTTTGAGGCCAAGAAGAGCAATTCAGAGGCTGAGAGAAAGGCCAGATTGAATAATTCACCTGGGAGAGGAGTTTGAGCCAGAACAGCTACATTGAATGAGCCAGCCCAGAACTCAGTAAAAACAAGAAAAGGTGAGCTCACTCATCAGTAAATCTCAGAGGCTGAAAACATTCTAGGCTTAGGTTAGATTGTACAGAGACTAGACGCTTCCAGGACTAAGCCTAGATTAGCTGACGGAGCCTCCAAGACAACAAATGAAACAGGTTAATAAAAGTTCCTTTTTAAGATACTTAGCTTAAATAAGAATTGAGAGTTCTATCCATCAGTTCTAAAGTACAAGTAACAATGAATAAGCTAACTCTTATAGTAGAGTAGAGCTGGGTATGACCCTATGAAACCACAAACGAATGATGGAGAGACAAGACATAGCCACTGCAGAAGATTAGCTCCACAGACTCAAGCAGAATAAGCAGACTAAGAAGAGAATCTTCTATGAATTGCTCACCTGTGTCATTTTTGTTCTGAAAAATGGTCATGGCTTCCAGGTTTAAAGCACACACCCCTCTCATGAATGCTTTCTTCATGGTGTCTTCGAAATGCTCTTTTTCTTGTTGTAGTCTTTGAATCTCAGCTTTTGCATTTTCCAAAGCTCCAGAAAACTAAAGAATTACAAAAAGTTTATGTATGTGTGGGATTGAAACATAGGAAAGAATATTATTGTCAAAAAAATAGACTGAGGTTATGCTTTGCTCATTATCTATTGATTTAATTTTTTGAGACAGGTCCCTGTGTAGCCTAGGCTGGTCTCTAGCTTGCTAGGATGACCTTGAAATCATTCTCTATCTCCCAAGTACTCAGAGTATAGAAATGTACTCCAATGCCCGGCAAAAAGGTGACTTTATCTTTTTTAAACTATCTACCTTTTATATAGGAAATTAAAACATATCTATACAAGCTACACATGACTCACATTCCTTTGAGAGGAAAAAACTAACTAAAATTTTGTAATATTAACAGAATTTTAAAAAGTAAATGTTTTACCTCCAGGCGTGGTGGTACATGCCTTTACTTCCAGCACTTGGGAGGCAGAGGCAGGCAGATCCCTGTGAGTTTGAGGCCAGCCTGATCTACAAAGTGAGTCCAGGACAGCCAGGGCTACACAGAGAAACTGTACCTTAAAAAAAACCCAAATAAATAAATAAATAAATAAATAAATAAATAAATAAATAAATAAAGTAAATGCCATTTACAGAATTTAAAGTACATAGTGAATTTTGATAAAAATTTTGAATTTCCTGTAGACCAAGCCTACAGACTACATCTTTTCTGTGTGCCATTTTGAACTGCAGAAATTATATATTATAAAATGTATTTATTTTTTGTGTTTCTACATGTTTGTGTGGACGAATGTGTGGGTACATGTGTTTATATGTGTGCATGTGGAGGCCAGAGGTCAACCTCAGTGTTTCCTTCAGTTGCTGCTCTCCTTGCTTCATGAGGAGGGTCTCTCACTGCGGCAGGACTCACTGAGTTGGGTAGGCTGGCTGCAGGGAGGCTCAGGGAGCATCCTGTCTCTGCCTCCCCAGTGCTGGGATCACAAGAACATAGCACTGAGCCCAGAGTTTTAAAAAAGAAGTAGACTCTGAGAATTGAACTTGGTTCTCATGCTCATAAGTAGTTTACTGACTGAGACATCTCTCTAGCTCTACAAAGTTTATTTTTAAAACTAGTGTTTGTTATAAGAATGACTTTTTCCTTTTAATATGATTCAAGAGGCCATTTGCATTCTAAATGTCTATTTTTTCCTCCTTTCATGATCCAAATGATTCCCCTAAGGAAATGTTAGTTCTGTTATTGAAAACCAGAGAAAAATAATTCAAAGTATATATATTTATTACTTTATATGAAACTTACATAGAACCATAGTTTAAAGATAAATATCTCTAAAGTTTTCTTCTTGGCCACATATAAATACTCAAAACCAAGCAAAACTAATGGTGAGTCTATACATTTCTTTTAATGTACAAAGTAAAAATTTAAAACAGCTTACCATAGCAAGTTTGGCTTCATAATCGTTGGTGATCTGCACACAGACTTCTTCAGCCCTTGCCTGGCAAGCCCGTTCTACCATCTCTTTCCACTGCCTCTGTACCACAGAACGCCAGCCTTTCCACACTTTCTTCAGCAAAGTTCTCTGAAAGTACTGGTCAGCCAGTTTACCTTCATAAACCTGAACAAAAGCAACACCCAGAAAAGCAACTTCAGAAACACAAGGGTTGGTAAATGTATGGTAGAGTAACAAAAATAATATGGTGGTAAGCACATGAATGTTATTACTAATCCTGTACAACTGATCTATTGCACGGGGGAAAACTGGCTTAGAGGAGTTCGGTAACCTGCTTGGCCCCACAGGCAGGAAGGGAGAAGTCAGACTTGCCTGGTTCTAGAGCCTGCAATTCTAGTCAAGAATCACAGCTCAACAGGCTTATCAAGGAGGAGGGAAAAACAAAACAAGAAACTTGTCACCTCAGTTAAAAATCTGCACGACCTTTACCTGAAACAGAAGAGTAACAGAAGGCTGGAAGGTAAAAAGGCGGCAGCCATGGCTCAGGGGGCGCCACTTTCCTTCTCTTCGGGT
>CM053750.1:2549311-2593755 GCA_028658305.1 Pachyuromys duprasi | reverse complement strand
AAATCTACACCATGCAATAGTTAGAACTGGCATTCAGAATGAAAGCTGTGTAGCACCACATTAAATTTGATACTTCTAGTATCAAATATATTTTATGCACTTACCACTGAATCCCCAAAATTTATAACAGGATAAGAATTAGAAAAACAACTAAATTTATATCATTTTTCGTAACTCGTGTCTATTCAGTTTGAGAGGAATCTCCACGTTGACTCTCAGTGCTTGCGTGAGTCCACATTCTCACCAGCAGTGTGTAAGAGTCTATCTCTTATATTCTTATTTTCACCACGTTTTTGTGTACTAGATGACAGCTTTTCTGCTGGGGTGAGATGGGGATCTCAACATGGTTTTGATTTTCGTATCACTGACTGATAAAGAGGTCAAATATATTTTTCACGTATTTATTGCCCAATTGTACTTCTTTATTTGCTCAGTTTATATCTATCTATCTGCATATATTAAAAATAGTATCTATAATATAAATGTAGTATCTATAATATATGCACATCTATCTCTAATATATTAGAGAGAAAGAGAGGGTGGGAGAGTCTGAGAGAGGGAGGATGTGTGTATACATGAGGAGTGTGCACAGGTCAAAGCATGTGTGCAGAGTTGCTCTCCTTCCATCTCGTTGCGCCAGGTCTCTTTGCTGTTCACTGCTGTGCATGGCTGCGACCTGGCCTGCGACCTTCTGGGGGTTCTTCTGTCTTTGCCTTCCAACTCGCCTGCAGGAACACTATGACTACAGACTCACGATTCTGTATTGGCTTTCTATGGGTTCTGGGAATTTCAAACTCAAATCCTCAAGCTTACATGGCAAGCATTTGCCCACTGAATTCTCTTTCCAGCCCTTGCCTGCTTATATTTATTAGTCTACAGCACTTTAGTCTGGTCAGTAGGAACTGTATGGTAAGGTTCTCAGTGTAACCAAACTATAACTGACGCCCCTGATGTTATAAGGAGTAGACCCAAGGTTTCTATCTCCAAAAGGAAATGAAATCTAGGTGAAAAACATTAAGCCACAGTAAACTGTTTATCTGAAGTCATGGCGCTATCTACTGTTCCAGCACAGAAGCAGTCTGAAGACAGGAACATTGTATGAAACCCAGGAGTTCTTTGCCTGACAATCTCAGTCAGTCCCTAGAACACACAGTGGAAGGAAAGAACAGACTCTGATGTCATGTGCATGCACAGACACGATAAATACATACGGAAAAAAGAGAGTGCTTACTCTGGGTTGTTTGACCTTGCACTTACTAAGGAATAAAAAGGTAAAAGGAGCTTGTGATCTGTCTCTTCCTTTAACCCCTCTGTTGAAGAACAACTTGGCTTGTATCAGATACTAAATCTCCTGCTAACAGTCCACAAGCAGGTCCACTTTGTCCTGATAACTCACTACTTTCCATGCCCATGTGAATATTGCTGACAGAGGACCAGTATATGCTTCATAGAGCAACTTAAGGGATTCTGAAGGCAGGTAAGGAGCACATTTAAAATGTGCTTGAGCATTTAGTTTGCAAAATTCTGGCATAAAACTTCTGGATCAAGAACTGGGGCATGTTCCACCAGGAGACAAGTGCTACTGTGTTGCTTTGATTTTGCTATTTTTCATAACATTAAAAGTTAACCGAGGTTAACTTTCTATCAAGAGTCAGGAATAACATAGTAAAATGTAAGCAGGACCCATATTATACTGCTTTACACCATGAACTGGAAAGAAACCGCGGATAGTGAGGGACATTTCCAGTCATGTCAGCATCCCTGACAAACTCAGGACTCTTTAGTGGTGCCTTTACAACTAGACGGAACTGGTAGGCGAAGCATACCGGCCAGAGTAGGAAATCTATCTGGTACCACTTCTCCCTTGGGCTGAGAAGGCTGTGCAGCACTGGGTTCAGCATTCGGATTCACAACGGCATAGCGGAGCAGTTCTTCATACTCTTCCTATGAGAAGCCAGTAAAGGTGAAGTGTTATAACAGCTACAGCGTTACATCCAGCCACTCAAGTTTTTGTTGTGTAAGAATCTACTTAACCACATCATAGTCATATACTTACCACAATACAGAAAAGTTTAGCTGTTATGCTAAGCAGGAGTTCTTTGAGTGCTTCTAGTATGACTTTTACATTTATAATTAAAAGTTTAGAGGTAACAGATATTGGTGATTCAATACAACACTTTTTTTTTTCTCTCTCTCCTTACAGTTTTGATCAATTTAACTGAAGGTGAGACATGTTATTAAAAAGCTATCACTTCCAAGTACTTAAACTGAGGCTCAGTTTGTATTTTCTCTCTCCTTCTTCCCTTTCACTCTTCCTCTCCTACTCCCCCTGACCCTCTCTTTCTTTTTTGAGACAGGGTTTCCCGATATTTCCCAGGCTGGGACTTGCTGCTACTCCTCAGTCTTCCTGCCTAAGCCTCCTGGTGCGCTGCCACACAAGGTACAGGCCTTGGCTGATATTATGTAACTCAGAAGAAGCAAACTGGATACTCAAGTTTCTGAGACACAGGCATTCTATTTCCCCTAGTTCCAAGCTTGCACTCATTAGGGCTGCTTGCTTACTTTTGCTGCCATTAGAAGAAAATGTGATGGATTTGAGTTTATAAAATTAAGTAAAACTGTAAAAGGGAGTTTGTACTATTCTGTTTGAGAGCTGTGAAATTTCAATATGAAAGTGAGTTGGTTTGAGGTTCAACTTGGATTCTATTTAACTCAGATACACATATGCATTAAGCATTAGGTGAAAGCAATACAAATACTTTAATGCAGTATTATCGACATGGAAGAAGAGAAGTAGACAACCATATAGTGACAGAAGAAAGCTGGCCAACAGGAAACCTTAACACCAGATGTAGGATAAAAGGGCAAAGGAAAAACACCCTGACCCTGACTTGACCTCAAGCCCAAGACTCGGTCAAAAACTAGAATCCTACCCACCAATGCCTGAGGTCACCAAAGATCGGGAACAGAAATCCCAGCAATCCTCACCCTGAAAATCTCCAGCCCACTCCAATAGGCCATATATAAATACTGCCTTCTGCTCAGTTCCCTGCTGCTTCCCACCCCCTACTCCCCCAGCAGAACTCTGTCACTTGCATTGGGGAATCTTCCCCTGCAGCCACTGAGCAGAGGGGTAACACTTCCATAGGGAAAGCCTTTCCCTTTGGAGCTGCAAACTTACACTAGAACCCTTTCCATACCGTTAGTCAACAGCTCTTTCTTAAGTGATCCCCTTTCAAGGCAACAAACACCTGAATTTTAAACTGTTTTCTAGTATTTAAGTAGAAAGTGTAGCAGGTGTGGATGTAAACACCTGTAATTGTAGCACTAAGAAATGAAGAGGATCAGGAGCTTGAAGCTAGCCTGGGCTACAAAGAGAGTTCCAGGCTAGCCAGAAGCTACAAAGTGAAACTCTGTCAAAAAATTATTTAGCATATCATACTGTCTAATTTCATAATGACAAAAGTAATTGTAAGTTTAAAATAATCTTAAATTCAAAAAAATTTAAGTCTTACCATTTGCCTGAAAATTTCATGATTTCCTTGTTTTTAATTGCTGAGTAGTATTCCACTGTGTAAATGTACCACAATTTCTGTATCTATTCCTTAATTGAGGAACATCTGGGTTGTTTCCAGATTCTGGTTATTACGAATAAAGCTACTACGAACATGGTTGAGAAAATGTCCTTGTTGTGTACGTGAGCATCTTTTGGATACATGCTAGGAGTGGTATATATGCCTAGGAATGATCACTGCCCCCTAAGTGGGGGGCAGCCTTACCAGGCTACAGAGGAAGACTATGAAAGACAGTCCTGATGAGACCTAGGGTCAGATGGAAGGGGAGGAGGACCTCCCCTATCAGTGGACTGGGAAAGGGGTATGGAAAGAGATGAGGGAGGGATGAAGGGGGGATTGGGAAGGGATGAAGGTGAGAGCTACAGCTGGGATACAAAGTGAATAAATTGTAATAAATACAAAAATTATATTAAAAAATTCTAAATCATACCTGGTTGTTAAAATTAAAGGAAATTCAAAAGATTCAGTTATTAAGAAAGAAGGCAACCATAACTTGATAAACTGGGATAAGCTACAACATATTCCTTGATCTCTATAAGTGTCAGTGTGAGCTTACCCTAATGAAATAGAGAGTTCCAAGTCTCCTGCAGTAGCCTTGCTAATGGACGCGAGCACCCATTTCTCTTTTATTCCTGTAAATTGATAAGCCCCAGGGTTTGACCTGGGCAAAATGCTCATCTACCTTTCTACCTACTTGCAGCTCAGGCAATCAGGAAACAGTCTTTGGGATTTGAATCACTCATGTAAACAACACACCTTTACCCAGTTAGCTGGCCTACCTCACCTGTCAGTATCCTGGTTCAAGGGAGCAGATTATGCCAAATGTTGTGGCAACAGGAACCAGAACCTCACTGCACAGAATAGCAGAGTGCCCCAGGCTCTAGAACCTCAGATGGTTTGACATTCTGTTACTTTTCGTTAAAGATGAAAACATTCAGCAGACAGTTAAATGAGAACACTTCACAAAACGTTCTGAAAATTTTGGTTTCATTTTTCACTGTGTTAAAGCCTTTGTAGAAAAGCTGTTCATGGCTATTTTCTGAAAACTTAAAACAATATACTCTCCAGATTCGTGGGGAGTTCTCTTAAGTTTGATAATATCATAAATGCAAATATTTCATTATAATGGAATGCATAAATAAAAAATGTATTTCTGGTTTTGCCACAAACACTATGTTTAATTTTTTTTTTTTTTGGTGGTGGTGGGCGGTCATCTCTCTATGTAGCACTGACTCTTCTGGAACTCTCTGTGTAGACCAAGCTGGTCTTAAACTCACAGAGATCCCCCTGCCCCTGCCTCCTGAGTGCTGGTAGTAATGGCCTGCACCATTACACAGGGCTTTACGCTTTTTTAAAAAGTCACAATAAATGTAGACGTCTTCCCACCTGAAGGTCTGTGGAGACAGAACTGCCATGATCAGAGTCATTGTGGACAACACGAAGCACAAACTTGTCCTCATCAGATGACATTCTGCAAATACTATAAAACAGCACACGTTAAACAAGTTAACTTCAGTTGTTTCCTGTAAGACTTACACCAAAGCATTTAAAGACATGGAAGTGTAACAGTGCTTTGACATGCAAACATTTTTCATGTCATTTAAAGGAATCACCCATTCAACATACTGAGGACTTGAAAGCAAGAATCATGGGGTCAAAAAAAAAAAAAACTCGGTTCAAACATCAGTGTATCTACAACATACTGAGAGATGAGCTAAATACATGAAAGATTGAAAAAAAAAAAACGCTTCAGAACACTGTCCTGCAGGGTCTGTCTCTAATAAGCGCACGTGGTCACCATTCTTCAGCCTGCGTGATGTCCCAGGGACTGTACACTCTCCTGTGACATACTCAACTAAGACAGCCTAAGAAGTTGTTTAAATTCCTTCCCGAGACACTTAAAAAAAAACTATATAAAAAGAGAGATTTATATTCCTCTATCGAGAATTCTGTTTAGCTCTGTTCCCCAGTTTTTAATTGGTTTACTTGATTTGTTGCTTTTCAACTTTAGTTCTTTATATATACTGGATATTACCCCTCTGTCAGATACAGGGTTGGTGAAGATCCTTTCCCAGTCTGTAGACTGTCGTTTTGTTCTGACAGTGTCTTTTGCTTTACAGAAACTTTTCAGTTTCATGAGGTCCCATTTACTGATCGTTGCTCTTATAGCCTGTGCTGTTGGTGTTCTGTTCAGGAAGTTGTCTCCTGTACCAATGAGTTCAAGGTTCTTCCCCACTTTTTCTTCTAACCGATTTAATGTGTCCGGTTTTATGTTGAGGTCTTTGATCCACTTGGACTTTAGTTTTGTGCAGGGTGATAAGTATGGATCTATTTGCATTTTTCTACATGTAGACATCCAGTTAGATGAGCACCATTTGTTGAAGATGCTATCTTTTTTCCACAGTACGGTTTTGGCATCTTTGTCAAAAATCAGGTGTCCAAAAGTGTGTGGGTTTATTTCTGGGTCTTCTATTCAGTTCCATTGACCCACCATTCTGTTTCTATGCCAGTACCATGCAGTTTTTATTACTGTTGCTCTGTAGTACAGCTTGAGATCAGGGATGGAGATACCTCCAGACGATCTTTTATTGTAGAGGACTGGGGGGAGCAGCCTTGCCAGGTCTCAGAGGAAGACAATGCAGCCACTCCTGATGAGACCTAATAGACTAGGATCAGAAGAAAGGAAAAGAAGACCTCCCCTATCAGTGGATTTGGGGAGAGGCATGCATGGAGAAGAGGGAGGAAGGCAGGGACTGGGAGGGAAGGGAGGAGGGAGCTACAGGGGGACACAAAGTGAATAAAGTGTAATTAATAAAAAAATAAAACTAGAAAAAGAGATTTAAAAGACAATAACTATTTAGTCTATCCAAATACCAGTAAATAGACAAGACAGCCCAGGTCCTGAAACCTGAAAGGTATGCAGGTCCATTCTGAGAGACAGACTAAAGACAAAAATAGCAGTGTAGGCTGAGATACACAGGCATGGCACGGATGCCAAAAAGAACTAGGATGTCTGCTTAGGCCAAGCAAAGTAAGACTTGGATGAAAGAAAAAGGAATAGTTGAGATAATGAGCCTTCATATGAAAAGGCTGAATCTTTACAGAAGCTATTCCATGTCTTTAACAACTGGCGTGAACAACCTTGTTTTGATTTATTTTTGCCATGCTGAGGATTGAGCCCACATGTAACTATGCAAGTCAGGGCAAGAGCTCTACTGCACAGCTACCTCTCCAGATACAGTTTTGTTTTTGTTTTTTAATTGAAATATTACTCTGACAGTCTTAGGGCAGATTGGGATTCTAAAAATATGGAGTTCAATCGAGAGCCAGCTGTAGTAATCCAAGCAGTGACTGTTGTTTTCAGAATTAACCCAGGAGACAAATGAAGTCTGTAAATCAGAATGCAGAACCTGCAAGGGAAAGGGAGGCCTGGCTCTGAGACAGCTGTGCTATGGTGATGGCAATGAGGGGTCCCCATCAGTACCCATTTAAAAAGTCAGTGAAGGTGTTCAGATTCCTGTCTTAGTAACTGGATGGATTATAACACTACTCACCAGATCAAGGAATGCAGGACAGTAAGACTGGGAGGCCAGAACGCACAACCAGGTGCATCGGCATGAGGTTGCCTCTGAAGCCCTGGGTGAAGCTGTGCACATGGATTATATCAGGCCTCAGTGTCCCTGGGTTCCAAGTCCATGGAAGCAGCCAACTGTGTGTGGGTCAAAAACTTTTCTTAAAATCGCCAGGGTACTGAAAATGCAGACTTTTCTTATCACCATCCCCAGACAACACAGTGCAAAAACTACTTATCATGCATTTATATTGTATTAGGTTATAAGTAAACTGGAGATGTTTTAAAGTGTGATAATAGGCTACATGCAACAAAACAAAACAAAACAAAACAAAACGTCACTTAATACATGTTTCTTGAGCATCTGCAGATTTAGGGATCTGGAGAAACCAGGAATCAATCGCTGACTGTGGTTACAGAAGAGCTGTCATGTTGCTAGACTGGCCGCTCAGTGCACAGCTCTAAGCACTGAAATGCATAGACTAGAATGTAATGATGGTTCCTAGAGTCAGGCAGGGCGGGAGACCTGTATTACAAGTACCGACTGGAGATTTAGATTGAGGAGGCGCAGGCCTATTGGGGTCTACTAAAGAAAAGGGAATGAATGGTAAAGAATTCTTACCCTGCACACACACTGCAGGCATTTTCAGAATATAAATGCGTTTATCTTCTAGATTTTTAGCTTCCAATATGACCGCAGAGATCATAATTCTGATAACAATAAGGACTGCCACTCTGAGAAGAGGCGACCTATAACTGCTAACTTTTAATGAACAGAAGAGTCAGCCAAAAGCCTGGAGAGGAAGCCAGAACCCTGAAACTGTATGGGCAGCACAGTGAGGGTCACGCCCCAAAAAGGGGCAAGGAAGGCCCTTAACTTGCA
The DNA here is from genome assembly GCA_028658305.1 of Pachyuromys duprasi. Classification (NCBI taxonomy): domain Eukaryota; kingdom Metazoa; phylum Chordata; class Mammalia; order Rodentia; family Muridae; genus Pachyuromys; species Pachyuromys duprasi. The sequence goes on along the minus strand of CM053750.1, from coordinate 2,585,726 downwards.
AATCAGGAAGTTGCTGTGACATTTGTGACAATTTCGGTTGCTACTGAAACAGGCCTCAATTTCGGTTTGCTAAGAAAATAAATGAGATAAAGACACTGATGTAGAAGGGAAAGATTCAGGGAAAACCACACAACAGAAAGCTAGGTTGCAGCCAGATTGTGAAAAAGGGATTTCTCTTTTACTCAGTATACAGAGCATAAGCAGACTAAATCTCAGCTGAGACTGTCTTTCATTTAGCCGCGTAGGGAAGATAAAATAAGCTCAGATCTGCATCAAGGAATGAATACTTCACTGATTCCAAATCAACCACTGTGGTAAATTTAGTAAATTAAAATTTTGGTTTTAATTTTCATCACATCTTCCCTTTCAACTTGTTTGCAGACCTGGTACCAACCAGAGTTGGGAGTTGTGGATAATTTTAGTAACAAGCAAACTGGTATGATCAGACGTTAAAAATTGTTTCTTAAATACGTACTGCGGTCACAAAACGATTGTGCCATTCACCCCGCTTTTTTGCAAAAGACAATTATCTTGAGACTCGACAAGGTAGCATTTCCTCAGTTTCTGGGTTCAGAAGAATGATGCTCGCTTTAGCGGGTGACACACATTATTCTCAGTATTCTCTAACCCAAGCAGAAACCACGAGATAGTAGGACTGCCCCTCTTTGCCACAGTTACAACCTGGCTGAAAAGTGGGCTCCAGGAATTCAAACGCAGCCAACGTGTGACCGGCAGCAAGGTGAGGGCCCCCGGCCCCGCTGCACAAGCAAAGAGAGGAGAGCCAGCCCCACTCCAATCCAGGCCCTTTTAAACCTGAATCTTTCTTACTAAAACACAACGTTGCGTTAGACTATCTCCCCACGTCCCAAACAACAGGACCCACGGGGCAGCTAACAGCCGGGCTTGGATTGCATCCCGTGTGTCCCCTCTTCCTGGGCATCCCAGGGACGACGCCCCCAATCCTGACGGGGGGAACCGGCCCGGCCGCCGCGGCCCGTACGCACCGTCTCCGCCAAACCCCAGCTCCTCACACGCGGCGACCCCCGCGTCGCCGCCGCAACCACCGCAAGCACAGCGGCGGCCCTAGCAGCCACTTGACAGTTTCAAACTGAGGGCCGTGATGAAAGACAGCCCTAGCCATTGGTCCACAGCCCCAGCAATCCTACATTTGATTGGTCCGGGGGGAGTGGGCGGGGCCTCGGCGCTCGGAGGGAGAAGCCGGAAGTAGGAGATTTACAAGCAGGCGAGGGGCGGGGTCTCAGGGAGGCCCGCCCAGAAGTCCCAGTACGACGCGCATGCTCAGTGCTGCTCTGTGGCTGGGGGCTACGGGGCGGCGCTGCGGACAGAAGCAGTTGATGCTCGGAAGTCTGCGGAAGCTGCGCGCTGCTGAGTTTCAGCAAGGCGCACAGCCTAGGCAGGTGGCTTCGAGGTTTAGTTTCCAGGCACAGATAGCCGACCCCAGAATCCCTGGCCAGGCAGCTGCTCTCTTAAAAGTACAAGTGCCCAGCATCGCCGTCTGTTGATTTCTTCAGTTTTGGGCTAGGGAGTCGGAGTTTTAACAAATAATGTAAGTGATTCTGAGGACAAGGATTTAAAAGAACTTCCAGCTTAGGTTTTGCTAATGACCTAAATGCCATAAACTGCAAGTCTGGACCTTCTGGTGGAATATCGACCTTAACAGACAGATTATAACTATAATTTATAATTCGGTTTTACCAAGTACTCATCACTTCGGGCAATGTTACCCACCTTAAACGGTCTAGCGAAATTAAATGAATTAATATATTAAAACAGACATCACACAGACATACAGATATCAGTTTTCCAATTCTTTTATTACAATTGGTGATAAATATGACTAGAGGGTCATAAGGTTCTAGGTGAAAGAGATTCAGGCATTTGATCCCTATGTAAAAATATTAATCTGCTCAAATTGCCCCCTTTTTGTTATCTAGATGATGTCACTTTTTTTTCTTTTTGTATACGGAAGTGGCAAAACTCGAGCCTCATCTACTTCCATATTGTCAAGAGCTAGACTTTTATTATTTTTCAATTTAAAAGCTGTGTGTATGCGGTGGGGAGCATGGCGCATATTTGGGAGTAGAGGAAAAGGGGGTAGTTTATTCTCTGTTTCCACCACCTGTGATCTGGGGCTTGAGCGCAGGTCATCAGGCTTGGTGGTGTTTGTACCCACCATCTGATAGTGAAGTAAGAAAGGCGCCAGAAATTTTTTTGGCGTAAGCTATGTTGATTTCCATTCCCCATGCTCATTTTAAAGGACGAATTACTATCACTATAAACAAATTCATGCTTTGTTCTAATAATTGCTGTTCAGTTGAATACTCTATGGAGCTCATTGATTTGGCTCAACTAGCTGGCTAACCCCCAGGATCCTTCTGTCTATGCCCACCCACACAGGGGCCACCACATTCTGCCCCCGTGTGAGTGCTGGGGTCCTCAAGCGCTTTACTGACTAAGCCATATCCTCTTCCTTTTTCTTATTCGGGGAAGGGAAGACTTTCACAGAAGAAATTAGCCAAACCAAAGGTATTCTTTGGTCAAACTGTGGAAAGAGACCAACCTGAACTGGATGGTACAAACTTAAAAGTTACTGTGTTGTCAAGGTTGCCAAGAGAGAGTTCAATTCCAATTAGCCCATTATAATTTAACTATAAGCTTGAGCCCTTTACAACTATTTAGTCGGCAAATATTTAACATCTACTACATGTAAATAGCTTTGTAGGTAGTAGGAATAGGGAGGTGTGTAAGCCACAGAAAATAGGAAATCATGTAATTTAGTGTCTTATGGGTGAAAAACAGACATCGAGCGACATTAGCAAATCGAACACTAGCAAATCCAAAAGGGAATTAATTATTAAACATTGTCTTGAAGTAAAGAGAAATAAATAGCCATTTGAGTAGAAGCTAGCCACTGAATAACTGATCTCAGAACCTCAAATGATGTTTATTGCATTTTGGGTAGTATAGCCAGGATGATACACAGGATGTCTATAAGGCCCAGGCGCCAGTCTGTCCCCATCTCACAGACAGCATGTTTCACTTATGATCACATAGCTATAGGACCAGCTATGGAGTCTATATTCTTGTCAGGCAGTATGTGTTATTGGAAGCATGGCAAGGGCCTTGAGGTGCGAAAGCTCCTGTACCTGGATAATGAACAGAGGACAGTGATGCAGGAATTTCAAAAGTGAGGAGGCAGTTGCATGGGAAGAGCATGGTGGTAGAGACCTGATTAAAGACCCTGGAAGGGTTGAGATTTTACATCAAAGATAAGTGATAAATTTTTAGGTTTTCAGAAAAGAGATTAAAAACAACTTGGGAGGAGGATGAAGAGAAAATAGAAGTGAGATATTTGGAGATAGAATGGATGGATCTTGATGGAGAGAAAAATGTCAAAGATTACCTTCAGGTAGCTGGCTACTGTAACAGTGGATAGTTTTGTCACATTGTATAGAGAAAGACACATTTGAAGACCAGATTTTTGAAAGAATATAAATATTCAGTATTAAATATGCTTTACATAAAATGCTTAGAGTTTAAAAGTAGGCTGTTCCCTAGACCATTGAAGACATGTCTAGAGTAGAGAAAGGAGCTCGGGTCTACATATCTAAATTAGGAGCTTTTGCATATAGTTGTGGATTGCTTTGAAAATGGTTTCAGCTTTTTGTCTTTTCCTGTATCTATGACATTGGCCTTATAACACCAGAGTGCTTTCCCACCCATGACCCATGGATGCTAATAGACACCAGGCAGTGTTGATGGGCTGTGCCCTACCCTGGGTTACCCAGTCTTGTGTAAGACAGTGGCTTTTCAGACTCCACCTTGCTTTGAGAGACTCCATTTTGAGTGCAGAAACAGGATGACAGTGCACCCTGGTGGGCAGAGACAGTACAGCCCGGCACCACCCAGGATCCACAGAATGATAACTTCTTCCTATAAATAGAAAGGATGCTACTCTATATGCTTACCAAGGTAAATTGGGACTGTATAACACATGGGCACATCAAAACACTCCAGGTAGGCCAGGCCTGAGAACTTATTAGATGTCCAAAACTGATAACAGATGTAACTTCCTCATTTGAACCTTTTAAAAAGGAAAACACTTAACACTGATGACGAGAGGCCAACCAACCTGTTGTCCAAAGGGCTTCAGTTAGTTCACCTGTGTAGATCCCATCCTGCCCTTCACCTCTACAGTCTGCACCCATTTCTGCAGGTCTACTCCCCGAAGTGTGGCTTAACCCTTGACTCTATAGCAGCACCTCTAGCTGACTTCCAGTGGGATTAATTATCTGACCCTTCCTACAACAAGGACTCTTTCTGCACCTCTATCATATTCCCCTTCTGCTTCTATTAGGCTTCTTTGAAACTCCTTGAACTCTGGTATGGCCCCCTTAACCCTTTGCATCCATTCTGTAATGTTAAGTGTATATATGTATCTATTCATTTTTCTGTATGTAAATAAGGACATATTCACTGTGTGACCCGAGTGTTAATTTTAATCATTAAGATTGAAGCAAATGAAACTTTTACCTAGCTAGTTTAGCTGTCAAGGAAATTAGGACTACTTGGAAAACTGGGGCAACACAACCACCATATCTTTCAAATTTATTGATACTCAACACAGGCTAATATTGAAGAGCACTAATGTGTTTGCCTACATTTCTTCATGCTACAACATACAACAAGAAGCTTTTAAATGCTTAAGCATTTGGTGTGGCTTGCTCTTGACTCCTGTTTTATTCATGAAGATATGCCTGGGTCTAGCTGATTGAGGAAGAAAGACACACTAAATATGCCAGTCATTCCAGTCAATTCTGTCCTCAGTCAGCCTAAGCCGTTTGATGCCCACACAGATAATTACAGGACACTTGAGTATGGTGGTGCATACCTGTAATCCCAGATACTAAAGATCCCCATGAGGAAGTCAGCCTGGGTAACAAAACCAGACCTACCCTAACAGCAACTCAGGTAAGCTGCAGAGTCATGGTCCAAATAAGCTCCATTTGCCTAAAGCCATTGTGCTTTGGTGTGGTTTGGTACACAGATTTCTGTGGCAAAACAAGACTGATGAGTACAATTTAAATGAAAGATTTTGATCAGATGACATGGTAGGACATTATAAAGAGAGTAGCGAAGAGGATTAGAACGGAACCCTGGTGCTCGTTAATGCTTAGACATTGTGTGGCAGTAGAGAACCCTGTAACTGAGATGAAGAAGTGCTTGAGAGTACTTGGGAGTACTTGAGAAGATGGAGGAAAACAGAAGAGGCTTCAAGAAAATGCTAATAAAATGACTGTTGCACACCTGCCCTAGTATCTTCTTTCTCTTTCTCTCTTTTGTTCCTGGTTAAGCCATTGCTGAATTCTACTTGGACTGTTTCTCGATTGGCTGTTTTCATTTCTTTTCTACCCGGCTCCACCCTTTACATTCTCCATTGTGCTAACATTTTCTTGTTGCCGTGATTAAATAAGACCTCTGACAAAATTAACTTAAGGGAGAAAGGGCTTATTTTATCTCATAATGCGACTATCTTATCATGGCATGAAAGGCATGGCAGAGGAAACTTAGAGCAGCTGGTTATTTCATGTGTCAGAAGAGAGCAATGAATGCATGCAGGCTACCCAGTTCCCATTCTCCATTAATACAGTCCAGAGTCTCAGTCAGGGAATGGTACCACCCACAGTGAGCGGGCCTTTTCACCTCAATTAGTACACGTCCCCTACAGACATGTCTCCCAGGAAATGCCAGATTTTGTCAAGTTGACAACACTGACTGTCATATTTGTAAATTATTTTCCTGTGATGCCCCTGGACTGTACCACTCCCTCCTCTAATATCTTTTATGTATCTCATGGTACTAAACGTTCTCCCAAACCCAGCCCCACCAAAAAGTCTCTGCCGGGGTCTCCTAGCTTGACACTAAATGTGAAACTTTGGGAAAGGTGTATATTCTTTATAAGATCTTTGATGTTGAGAAAAAAATAGTAGACCATACAAAAATCTAAAATTGAAACTAAGTCAGTCTACTTATGTATCCTTTGCATATTTGTCTGCCTCTATCAATATCTGATCCTAGTGAAGGGAGAGCATATGGTTGTCTAGTGATACTGCACTCTCCACCTGACCTTTCATTTGAATGAGGCCTGGTTGTAGGTGAAGTGACATTCTCCACTTCCTGAAAGGAGACTCAATACTTGGGCCATGCTTTGTGCAGTCCTCTTTCCTCACCATGTTTGGCTGAATGGCTATGTGGAACTGAACTCCCATATCAGTTCTTTAGTCAGAAAACAAATCTCTTTGTTCTTTAAGTCGATATTTTGGAGCCAATTGTTTCAGATTTTAGTGTCACAACTACAAAGATCAGCATATAAACTTGTTAGAAAGTAATATGTGCGAAGGAATCTTATCATTTCCATGTCTCAAAATGTAAAGCAGCCAACAGACGGAAAGACATTCAATTTGAACCATAACATCTAGTTTCTAAATTCCTCCAAGGTGCAGGCATAAAGCATGATGTACCTGACAAGGAGCATCTTTGGTTAACATGTAATTCTTGGTAGGAAAAGCAAACCCGTGCTATTTTTTTTTTCTAGATATGGATTAGGTGTCTGACTTGAAACCCACTCTGTTCTCAAATCCTCCCTGACCCATCTGCAAAGGCCTCCATCACTTCACCTTGTCATTTTGGGGTAAGACTCTTAGGGAACATTCCTCACTCTGGGGGTTTTCAACAGTGAATACTTTTGACCAGGATAGCAGCTGTCACTGTGTATATCATTTCTATTTTATGGCAAAGGAAATTAGATTGAAAGAAAATTGTGTTTATTTTCCTGACATTGCAGATGTGGGGGCAGAGAGGAGAGGTGGGGAAAGAAGAACGAGAGGAAGGAAAGAGCAATTTATGTCAGAAAGAATCAGGGAGAATGGGCATTTTAGGGACAGCAGCTGCTATGATGATTCTGCACAAACTTGGATTTTTTTTATACTTGACTGTAGACGTAGAAGCACATATTTTTCCTCTTCTTTTTAAATCTCACTTCGTTTTTCTTTTCTTTTTTTTTTTGTTGTTCATTTGTTTTTGCTTTTTTGTTTTTTGAGACAGGGTTTCTCTGTGTAGCCATGGCTGTCCTACACTGGCTTTGTAGACTAGGCTGGCTATGAAAGCACAGTGATCCACCTGCCTCTGTATCCTGAATGCTGGGACTGAAGGCATGTGCTACCACCATCAGGCTTTTAATCTGACTTCTTTATCAGCTCAAGGTTATTTACCTTTTCCACAGACCCTCATCCTTGGCTTTGTTATTCCAGGGTATCAGTGGCAGACACAGTACGTAATCTCTAGAGAGGAGAGAGGCTTTGTCCTCTTTCTACATCAGAAAAGCGTGAAAACAAACTTCAGGCAAGAAAGTGCGCAAAGACTGTGGTGAAAAGAAAGCAGGGCACACCTACGCCTTTTATTGCAGAGGGGAGTTCATTTCTTGGCCCGCATCAACATTCTGTTCGTCCTAATTGTCAAGACTCTTCCATGGGCTGCTCTGAGGATATATGAAGGAACTATAAAAACTGCCTTTCTCTTAGTGTTTCTTTCTCCTGAAAGATAATGGAGGACTCCCTATGAGAATCAGGATTAATTAGTTCTCAGGGAACATTATTGCTGAGTCCCACTGAGGTTTTGAGTACTATACAGCTGCTGGGTGTGGAATCTTTAGAGTTCCTGAGAATGGATCTGCAGATCCGAATTATTTGACTGCATAGTAAGAATCTCTAAAATTCTAAATGATGTAACTTGCTTTCTTCCTTCTTCCTCTTTCATTTCCCTTTTTACCTCCTCTTTCTTCTTTCTTTCAATAGAAAGAGAAGAGAGGCTATACCCAGATTGTTAGTCACTCTTCTATCACTCTGAAGAGACACCACGATCAAAGAAACTTTTATAATAAGAAAGCATTTACTTGGGGGCTTACAGTTTCAGAAGCACACAGGCACAGTGCTGGAGCAGAGGCTGGGAGCTGTACATTGTGATCACAGGCAGCAGGCAGAGAGCTGCTGTGGGCTTTTGAGGCCTCAAGCCCACCTCCAGGGACACAGCTCCTAATACTTCTCAAATAGTTACTCTCCCTGGTGACTAGCGTGCAAATATCTAAGCCTATCCAAGCCACTTTCACTCAAAACAAGACTTGAAGTGTTGCAGAACTTGTTTAATCTCCTTGATCATACATGTGGATATATTTTTCTATCCCCACCCATGTGTGTGCAGAATCATGACAGCCAATCATGGCCCTGCCCCTAGGGGCACACCGTACAGTTCAATGGAGGATCTGTTCTTTGTAGTTTGAAATGCATTTTTCTACAGAAGAATGAAGTTCAGTTATAAGTCCATGACACAGCTGGCACAAGAAATGGAGAAGACAATACTGCCACAAGGCTAGTAGATTTAACAGGAACACATTGAGTAAAAGAATTTCTATTGTTATCTATCTTGCATACTGATGATATTGGGGTCTGAAAATCCAAAACAACCCACGCAGGCACAAGAATCCAGCAAAGTAAGATCTTTATTTGAATTAGGCATCAAAAAGTGAGCAGTCAGGGGCAATAGCACAAACTTAGGGCTGAGCCCCTTCAGATGTTCATCTTTGTAAGTATTTAAGCAGATGACAAAAATTTTTGGTACTGAGGTTACTGATCAATCAAAGCCACAGAACAGACTCAGGATCTGAACTGTGACCCTGAGCCTGAATGTTGCAGAGTTTTTAAGCTCCAAACCCACAAACCTCTGTGCCAAATTATCCCACCAACCAGAATTCAGGGATAAAGGATTTCCTTAGGAAAATGTCTTTGTGGTACACTTACTCTGTTTGACTAGCATTCATCTCTCAGCCAGAATGTCACTTACCCACATATATGCCTCTTTTTCCCAAGCAGATGTCAGTTACCCAGGGAGATATTGGGAACTTAAACTTCATTTGACATCTATTCTAAAGGGAAGTTATATTCAAAATGGCTTCAGTTTGATTCCTTCTTTCAACAAAAAAGAAAAAAAAGCATGATGTGGAGGGAGGATCCCCTTGTATAGGAAGTGGCATGAAAAAATGTATTGAATACTAGGGACCAGATGGAAAATGGCAGAAGAGAAGTGAATATGGTAAGATGAGGGTGAAGCCTGACTGTTTGCCAGACTGAGAAATGTTCTAAGGAGTGTACCATTCCTTCAGTCCATGTGAGCTTCTGCGCTCATCAATTCCACACAAGTCATGTGAATTGAAATATAATCTTACCATAAACACTCTGCAGATGTGTCTTCCCGTGTTTCCTGTTTCACAGTCTGTGGGAAGATAGAGAAATGTCTGGGGGTTCAAGCTCATCAGCTTCATCATGTTGCTTGTTCTTTTGTGCTGCCTTAATTTTGAACAATGAAAATTTGAATCTCCATTAGCAAGATCTTCAAGTGACCTTCCTTAGAAGAAAACATGTATATAAAAAACAGAAGTAATCTAAGTGTGAGCTACAGAGTGAATTCAAGGCCAGCTTGCTAATTTAGTGAGACCCTATCTCCAAAAAAAAAAAAAAAAAAAAAAAAAAGTCAAGAGGGCTGGCAATATAGCTCAGTGATAGATAGTGTTCCTAGCTTGTATGAATCCCTAGGTTCTATCATCAATAGCATAAAAAGGAAAAACTCCATTTAGATAAGCCTATATCTATACCAGAACATTCAACATGTGAGGTACATAGGAAGGCAAACTAGTGTCCAAATTCACCAACCTAGTTTTTTTTTTCTGCTAAAATAATCCAAGTCATTTTATTTTTACAAACATTTGGAGGGCTGATTAACTCATTGTACTCTTCAACTAACCATAGCATAAAACTACAACAAATGGAAGAGGCCTCTAATACTTGTATCATAAATTGAAACATGGTTACTCATAAAACTATAAAACGTCCTCAACTTAGTTACCAAAACTTTTAGATTAAAAATTTTGTAGTATAACGTTTACTGCTGTATTAATAAGAAGTGGTAGTGAAATTTCACAGTATATGTCAAAGCAGGTAAGAAATGCTGTCTCTGTAACAAATATCTGACCATATTTTTGATCTGTCTCTGGCTGGAAAACACTTTGGTACAAGCCATCTTGTCCAAGCAGAGCAGCATCTTAATCCCCCAGTTTCCGCAATTAGACAGTGGTATCAGTGACACTGTGGCTGAAATTCATAAGAGGTTATAAAGAACTTTCATTTCTAAGATATTTAAAGTTTAGACAGTGTTTTCTGATATGAGAATTTTGATTAAGAATTATCATTGATTTTCAGTCATTCAGAAATTAGAAACTTGGTAGGGTCAAATGTAAATACCATCCTCTTTATTAAGTAAGTTCCCAAGTTCAGCTCCAACAAAGACACATGCTGCTTCATCTAGGGCCTTAGACCTCTGGGCTTAAGAGGAAGCCCCTTTCTTTGAAGTCTATTGTATGCTAGGATAATTCTCCTTCTCACTCCCTCCCCCATCACCAATAAGGAAAAATATGTCTTTTCATTTTGAGATTTAAAAATTATAAATAGATTGAAGCACAAAACTAACCAGCTCATGCACAGCATATTACAACAATTACCTGACTTGTTGCTGTTTAACTTTTTGAGTTCTTTATATATTCTGGATATTAGCCCTCTGTCAGATATAAGGTTGGTGAACAAAAACTTCTGAAATGCTTAAAAACTTGGTAGTAATTTCTATATTCAACTTCCTGAAATCTCTGAGGCAGCCAGTATGAACTCACTCCAGTTCTTATTTTCAGGGTTAGCCTGTCTTGTCTGGATTAGGTGCTGCAATGGCTTAGATTTGATTTGAGCATGTTGGGAGCTTGTGCTGGGCACACGGTGATTCTGGCATGGAAGGCCTCCCCTGAAAAGGGAGTAACGCTGGTCTTGGTTCTCCAGAATGCAAGAGATTATAGATGACCGCGCTTGACCTTTGAGGTAGTGCAGGTTGGGTTTGGTCAACAAAAATCTAGACATAGCTGGGAGGAGGAGCCTTGACTAAAGACACACCTCCATCTAGATTGCCTGTAGGCAAGTCTGTAGGCATTCTCTCAATTAATGACAGCTGTGGGTGGGTGCAGCTCATGGGTGTGTGTGGTGGTCTTTAGTTGTATAATCAAGCAGTCTGAGCAAGCCATGAGGAGCAAGCCAACAAGCAGCATTCCTCCACAGCTTCTGCTTCACTTTCTGACTTGAGTTCCTGCTTTGAATTCCTTCCGTGGTAGACTATAATTGCAAGTGAAATAAACCCTTTCCTCTAGTTGCTTTTGGTCATGGTGTTTATCAGAGAAATTCTAAGGTAGAGGTCCTCTGGCTTTCTTTCTCACCATGTGATATCCTCTGCATGTTCTCCAACCATCGTAATGTAGGAGCACATTGAGTAGAAGCAGTACCATGCTTCAGTGTGAAATGATTAAACTTATTTTCTTAAATATAATTTATTTATTTTTATGTGTGTGGATGCTTTGCCTGTCTATATGTATACCATGTGTCCTCTAGGGTCAGAAGAGGGAGTCAGATTCCTTGGAACTGGAGTTACAGATAGTTGTGAGCCACCATGTAGATCCTGGGAACTGAACCTGGGTCCTCTCCAAGAACAAGTGTTTTTAAACACGGAGCCCCCTCTCCAGCCCTAAACCTATTTTCTTTAAGGAAATTCTGCATTCTCAGGTACTCTAATTTAGCAATGGAAGGTAGGCTAAAGCAGGTGACAGACGAGCATGGCCTGGAACTGACATATGGGCCTTAGTGATAGTTTGAGAATGCGTCTGGAGCTTCTGTCTGCACATGAGTTTTCATGACCTTCGTGGCTCATACCGCTCCCATAGCACTCTCCACTGCCCCTCATGTAGCTTCTCAGACTCCTGGAACTCATGATCATCACCTGGATAGCTCACTGAAACTCAAGTTCTTGAGCACCCCTGTCAGAGTTTCCTATGAGGTAGATTTAGGTCAGGAAGATCTGCATTTCAAACACATTTTCAGATTATACTGTTGTTTATGGGTTCAACATTTATTTTGGATCATTCAGATCCTAGCTCCTGGCTCCGAGCCTTGTCCACCCTGTCACAATGAAATCTTCCTCTAGACGTTCAAGTTTCATAGCTGATCCCCCTGCAGTTGAAGTCAATGTCTTAGCTAAGTTACAAGTGTACTTTTCCAGACTTCAAACTAAGGAGCTGATTTGTTGTCACCTTGGAAGTTTCTGGGGTTCTGGCCTTTAAAGTCTTCTCTTTTCCATTGGCTGTAGTCTCATTTTCTCCTGAATCCACACTGCAGAAACTATTTGTGTAGCTACTGCTTAAGCTTAGACCTATTATTTATTTATTTATTTATTTATTTATTTATTATTTATACAGTATTCTGTCTGCATGTGTGCCTACATGCCAGAAGAGGGCACCAGACTTCATTACAGATGGCTGTGAGCCATCATGTGGTTGGTGGGAATCGAACTCAGGACCTTTGAAAGAGCACCCAGTGTTCTTAGCCTCTGAGCCATCTCTCCAGCCCGAGAACCTATTTATAATGTGTTTTCCTTTAAGCACCTCTAGCAGGGGTCTGTTGCCTGCCTCAGAGTCATAGCTGAAACAGGGAGGTGACCTCCAGGGCCCAAGTGTCACAACTTTGCCTCTCAGACCTGGAACTTACCGTACCTTCCCTATGCTATCTCATCATTAAAATCTTGAACTGTCTTTAGTAAACTGTTTTTGTAGATTGCAGTTTCAAGCTGATGGTAGCCCTGTACTAATGTCAATGTCTTGCTTCAGTTTCTGTTTCTTTTCTTTTGTTCCCAACAGTCTGAGAATAAGGCCAGTGTTATTCCAGAGAAATAGAACAGGTATGTGTATACATGTGTGTGCATGTGTTGTTATTACAGAGAACTGGCTTACTTGATTGTGGAGATGGAGAAGTCTCATGATCATTTATCTATAGGTTGTAGTCAACAGAAAGCCAGTGTGGTTCTGGTGTGAATGCCAGAGAAGACATCTCAGCTTGCAGAGGCTGAAAGAATGAGTTCTTCACTTTGCCTTTTGTTCTGTTTAGCACATCCGTCAATGGAAGGCAGTTCACACTGGGAAAGGGAATATGTTTTATTTGGACAGGTATGTTTTGTTTATAAATACAATTTCATCCAGAAGTACACTTAGTACTCTGAGACCATGTAACCAAATATCTGGGTACCTTGTGTTCCAGTCAAATTGACAACATAAAATCAATCCTCACAGCCTTGTCTTCGTTTGTTTCTGGGCCTCATAATGGCTAACTCACATATGACCATCAAGGATATCTTCTCAGGTACAGTGGAAAGCCTGACATTTTCCCCTCTCATTCAGTCTCCTCCAATACACAGATACCCTCAGAGACAAAGCTGGTGCCTATTCAAAGTGCTATCATCGTTCACAAACCCCAATGTTTTTCGCTCTCTTAAATGGCTGCCAAAGTCACCACTGATGGCATGAGTATAGCATTGCCTGAATTTCCCCGCTCCTCAGCCTCCTAAATTTGTTATTTAGGGTGTCACCTCCCAGAATCTTGATACAAAGTCATACACAGACAATGACAGAACACTCAAAACTAATCTTCTTGTTCTTTTTCTGCTGATTCTTTGTCCTTAGCAAGTCTCTATGCCTAGGCTATCCTAATGATACTGTAAAGATACAGAGTAGTTAAAATTGCTGTCTAAATTACTTTCTGTTGCTATGATAGCATACCCTGACAAAAGTAACCTAAGGGACAAAGGGCTTATTTTGGCTCAGAGTTTCAGAGGAATATAGTCCACTGTGGTGGAGAAAACATGGCAGCAGTCAGGGAAGGCATGGTGACAAGAGCGGGACACTGATCTTGGTCACACTGGGCCTGTATTCAGGAAGCAGAGAGCAAACAGGAAGTGGGACCAAGTCCTGCGTCCAATGACGCATTCCCCAATCTTCCCCAGCAGCATCACCCGTTGGGGACCAGGCTTACCAACCAAGTGCTCAGGGGTGTGACTGGCACTGCAGTGATGTTGACAGAAAAACAAAACCGGTAAAAGCATTCCTCTTACCATGAAAATAAAGGGGAAGACAAGTTTGATTTACTGCATTTCAGGAGGCAGCAGTTATGTGAGCATTTAAAAACCTTTGAAAAGTCAGTAATATTATTTATGCTATATAATATAATATAGTAATATAATAATTATATATAATTCTTAAGTTAATAAGAATATGCAAGTTATTTAAATACATATAATCCTACCTTAACAAAGTTATAGTAAATCAGTTCTTTTCTTCCTCCATTACTTTCCTTCCATCTCTTTCTTGGCAAAAATGATTTGAAGAAAACTTAACAGCAGTTTTTACCGAACACTGTTAAGAGTTATTTTGTAAGGAAAACAAAATTTGTTCATGTTAATTAAATGTCTTACCCTTTCCTAGTTTAAAAAAAATCTTAGATCAAAAGTAACTGTGACAATTATAAAATTATAAAAGACATAAAAAAACAAATGATGTTTTAGTTTTGGTTTCTTTTATTTTTTTGATATTGCTATGGAGTTAGAAAATAATGAGAGATCACCAGAATTCTATTGAGTTGTAATTACCCAAATTTTTATATAAGCTTCATCTATCCTTAGTTCCTATGGTCAGATTTGGAACTGAGGCCTAGCTTACATGGGGGAGGTGGAGGGCTTTTAAGGGCAAAGTTCATGTCTTATTTCTACGGAATTCACAGCTATGTGAGGAGCTGCCTCAGTTCCCCTGTAACAGAGCAGATAAGCAAGTTTAAAGAAGCCAGAGCAAGCAGTTAATCATTTTATAAAGTCACAGGGTTCTGAGGAAGACGCAAGGAGTCAGGGTTGCCTGGTTAAGCATTTCAGTAACTTAGGTCAGAGACAAACAGTAAACTAAAACGAGCGCTTATCACAAAATAAAACTTTCCTTAGCCACCACAATATATATTTTCCTTCTTCTTCCTTAATTCTCTTAGTACCTATAACTTCCAAAATCTTTTTTTTTTTTTCAGGCCTGCTTCAAATAATGCTTCTTCTAAGAGCTCTATTTTTGTTTGTTTTATCATTAGTTTTGATGATTTCTTTTCCCTAGAGCACTTGTGAGTTTAGCTTAGTTTATATTCTTTTATGACTCGATTCTCTCAACCCTTATTTTTGTTACCTGTGGATGAACCCTAAACATTTGCTGAATTAAAAAAGCCAGATGCTTAAGGTTTTCCCTTCCTCACAAAACGATTTGTGTTTGCAGGGTATCACCCCCCTTCTTCTTGAGGAGCCCTGTGAATTCCTCTAGACTCAGGGGCATGGTGTCAGTATGTTGTCACTGCTCTGGGGACTTCCGGTCTATGGAAGTTTGCCTCAGCCACACTAGGTGGCAGTGTGCCTGGAGCCTGTAAGGATGCTAAACACATATGTGAGGAAAAACAATGCAGCAATTCTAGAAAAAAAAATTTGAAAATACTTTAACCCAAAAGGGTCATATGAAGATGAATATGAATAAATCAGGGGTTCAAAGATGTTTATGATTTATGCTGCTGCTGTTGTCAGAGCAAAGAAAGAGGTTTTGTTATTCATACTGTGAACACACACACAGAAATATGTACATACCCTGGAAGACAATAGTAAAATCCTGTTATTTAGAAGAAGGAGTAGATGTCTTCATATTGAAAGTTCTTATGATTATATTGTTTGTATATACAAGAATAGTTGTAAAAGACACAATTGTTCTTCGAAATAAAAATAACCAGATATCTCAGCTGCTAAAGAAAAAAAAAACAAGAGATTAATCTGTTATTCAAGATAGAGTGTTTTTGGATTTTTTGATTGTTTTTGGTTTTGATTTTTGAGACAGGGTTTCCTTGTAGCCTTGGCTGTCCTGGACTCACTTTGTAGACCAGGCTGGTCTTAAACTCAGAGATCCAACTGTCTCTGCCTTCCTGAGTCCTGGGATGAAATCATGTACCACCACCACCCATCTTAATAGTAATTCTTATAGACAGATCTGTTTTTGGAATTTTAAAATGCTTGATTTTTGTTCAGGAGAATGCTTTGTGTAATAAGTTTTTTTTTTAATGTAGATATTCTTATTGTCTAAAATTGGAGTTCTAGCTCAGGTATTACTAAATTTGAGATGGAAAGAAATGAGAGCAATTCATGAATTGCAGTGTTCGGTTACTGACACATTTCTCCATGAAGTAGCATGCGCTGCAGCTGGTCTTCTGATTGTCTTTTGGAAGTGAAAAAGAGAGAAAGCATTAATAGAGAAAAGTATCTCCTGTAGGGTTTATGGTTGGCGTTTTAAAAAATAATTTTTATTTTTTATATTAATCACAGGTTATTAACTTTGTATCCCAGCTGTGGCGCCCTCCCTCATTCCCTCCCAATCCCACTCTCCCTCCCTCATCTCCTCCCTACCCCTTCCCAAGTTCATTGATAGGGGAGGTCCTCCTCCCCTTCCATCTTCCCCTAGTTTATCGGGTATCTTCAGGACTGGCTGCAATGTCCTCCTCTATGGCCTAGCAAGGCTGCTCCTCCCTCTGGGGGAGGGGAGAGAAGGTCAAAGAGCCAGCCATTGAGTTCATGTCAGAAACAGTCCTTGTTCCCCTTACTAGGCAACCTACTTGGCTACTGCTACTGTACAGTATATACTCACTTATAAGTGGGTACTACACCTATAAGATAGGATAAACATACTAAAGTCTGTATACCTAAAGAAGATAAACAAGAAAGAGGAACTGGGATAAGATGATCAATCCTCACTTAGAAAGACAAATGGGATGGACACTGGAAGTAAGAGAAAACAAGTAACAGGACAGGAGCCTACCACAGAGGGCCTCTGAAAGACTCTACCTAGTAGTGTATCAAAGCAGATGCTGAGACTCATAACCAAATCTTGGGCAGAGTGCAGGGAATCATATGAAAGAAGGGGGAGTTAGTATGACCTGGAGAGGACAGGAGCTCCACAAGGACCAAATATATCAGGGCACAGGGGACTTTTCTGAGACTGTTTCTCCAACCAAGGACCATGTATGGATATAACTTAGAACCCCTGCTTGAATGTAGCCCATGGTACCTCAGTATCCAAATGGTGGACATTTTTATTATGAACATTTCCGATGCTCAGCATCCTTGAAGAGGCTTCCAGTGCTTAAAAAAAAATCTCCATTCATGCATCTTGGTTCCCCAGCTTGCAGGAGGAAACTTGCTTCTCTAGCTTCCTTTGCAGCAGGGCCATAGAATACTTGTATGTGTCTTTGATTCAGAAGTGGGCAATGGGAGAAAAGAGGACAGAGTTTGTTATCTGGCACATCGCTCTGTAGGAGCATCAGAGCCTTTGGCACACGGTGAGTGTGTCAGCAGGGTCCTTTAACTGCTCAGCATCCATGTCTGCTTCTCAGGTCTTTTCAGGGGTTCTGTGAGTGCCTGCTAGACTTTAATGAGTACCTTTTCTTGTTTAAGCTTGCCAAAGTAGATTTTTGTTGTTTGCCATTAGACGTCCTGACTGAACCAGGAATAAATGCATATGCCCTTTATCCTGTCATTTGGTTTCTTCTCCTCGAGTTGGCTTCTAAGGCTGCATTATGCTCAGAAATTACAGTTCCAGTGGATGAAAGACCCTCAGTGCTGGAGTGTGCAGATCTGATCTTCAGAGAAGACTCTGCTGCTCTGTGGAGCAGGTGCCCATTATGAATAGGGAACAGGTAGGAAACACAGACTTGCGGGTAAGTTGTCAAATTGTATTGTGTTATAAATCTAGGGGAAATTTTCATATGAAAACAGGAAAGGAAGAAAATATGATAATTGTAATTTTATGTTGATCAAAGATACAAGAAGCAAGTTAAGCCAGTCACAATTGAAAATAAAGTACTTTCTATGATCTATGCCTGTAAGTAGGGTGCTTTCTACAATTTCAAAACCAGAGCTGTGGCTTGGAAACAGCTAATATTGAAGAAGAGCTTCCTAGTGAAATATCACTTTTTAATTCAAAAAATAGTTTTGAAAAGCTGAATGGGCCATTGTTCAGTTAGTTCGTCCAGTTCCCTATCTCCCTCCTAGTTCTAGAGTCCTTTCCTGTGGGGAGCCCTTAGCCAGGGCTAGCCCCGGGCTGCTCCACTCTGTCTCTCTCTCTGCTGTCCCAGGGAAGGCAGGTGGCCTATCCCTGCTGATGAGAATGCTCCCTATCTGTCTCCTGTTCAGATGTGGGGTGTGACCTTAGCAGGACAAGTTGGCCTTCTTTGAGACTTGACACATGAATTCTGGGAGTGAGAGTGTCTGCTGGGATGGCGAGCTCCAAGGGCAACTGTAAACTGCGCAGGCCAGCCGTGTGGAGAAGGTGTTTATGGTAAGAACAGAGGAGACCCTCAGAGGGAATGGGGTGGGGGGGAGAGCTAGAGGCTCTGAGAGTGGTTGAGCCTCTGATCCAGCTGGGTCGGTCTCTGTTGGGTGGGTCCAGGATCTTGGCTTCCAGATAGAGAACAGGGGTTCCGTTTCTGTCAGGAGCAGCTAGAGAGCTTTAGGGCGAGGTCCCAGGGCGCTAAGCCTGGGTGTGGAAAAGGTTTTCCACAGAGTGTTACAGTTTAGCTCTTTTAGTCTGAGATTGTGTGACAGAAGCTCAGGCGTTCTAAAGCCTATGGTGATACCAAAGTGTCTTGGTCAAGCTGCTGTGCTGAGCCTGGCAGAGGTGCGGGCCAGTGCCTATGCCTAGTAGGCTTGCAGCCAAGACACAGGCCTGGTGAGGCCCAGGCTCAGCCTGGTGAGGGCCAGAGGGCAGGCCCACTGGGATGTGACCTAGTGGAAGATAAATGAGGAATCTCAGAAGGTTTTAGAGTGTGTGCTTATGTTTATTCATGTGAAATCAAGGGCACTATAAACCCTTGGCAGAGGGAGGGATTTCAAGGGTGAATGTGTTTGATTCACTGGAGTCAGGGGTCGTGGATACTTAATGGTCCTATCACAAGAAGAAAATTACAGTTCTTCATTATCCTATGGGGGTGTATGTGGAATCTCTAGGGACAATTGAAGGTCATTGCTGGACTATGATTCTTAGCAAGATGGGACATTTCTAGGAATTCCTACATGCTTAGCTCCTTACAAGACCTGGAGTCACCCAGAAAAGGGGAGAAAACAAACAAACAAACAAACCTTTACATATATTTTATTTTAATTTCAAAGTAATAAATGTGTAGTATTAAAAAACTGGAAAGTATTAAAACCATGAACAGAGAATTCTCAATAGAGGAATATCGAATGGCAGAGAAACACTTAAAGAAATGCTCTATGTCCTTAGTCATCAGGGAGATGCAAATCCAAACAACCCCGAGATTTCACCTTACACCCATCAGAATGGCTAAGATAAAAAACTCAAGTGACAACACATGCTGGAGAGGATGTGGAGAAAGGGGAACTCTCCTCCACTGCTGGTGGGAATGTAAACTTGTACAACCACTCTGGAACTCAATCTCAGCTTTCTCAGACACTCCTAGGCATATATCCAAAAGATGCTCAAGTATACAACAAGGACATTTTCTCAGTCATGTTTGTAGCAGCTTTATTCGTAATAGCCAGACTCTGGAAATAACCCAGATGTCCCTCAGTAGAGAAATGGTATAGAAATTGTGATACTTTTACATAATGGAATACTACTCTGCAATTAAAAACAAGGAAATCATGAAATTTGCAGGCAAATGGTGGGATCTAGAAAAGATCATCCTGAGTGAGGTATCCCAGAAGCAGAAAGACTCACATTGTATATTCTCACTTATAAGTGAATATTAGACATATAATATAGGAAAACATACTAAAATCTGAACACCTAAAGAAGCTAAGCAAGAAGGAGGACCCTGGGTAAGATGATCAGTCCTCATTCAGAAAAGCAAACAGGATGGACATCAGAAGAGGGAGAAAACAGGGAACAGGACAGGAACCTACCACAAAAGGCCTCTGAAAGACTCTACCTAGCAGGATATCAAAGCAGATGCTGAGACTCAGAGCCAAACTTTGGGCAGAGTGCAGGGAATGTTATGAAAGAAGGGGAATATAGAAAGACCTAGAGGGGACAGGAGCTCCACAAGGAGAGCAACAGAACCAAAAAATCTGGGTACAGGGATTTTTTTCTGAGACTGTTACTCCAACCTAGGACCATGCATGTAGAAAACCTAGAACAGACGTAGCCTAGAACAGATGTAGCCCATGGCAGCTCAGTCTCCAAGTGGATTCCCTAGTAATGGGAACACGACTATCTCTGATATGAACTCAGTGGCTGGCTCTTTGATCACCTCCTCCTGAGGGGGAAGCATCCTTACAAGGCCACGGAGGAAGAAAATGCAGACAGTCCTGATGAGACCTGATGGGCTAGGGTCAGGGGGAAAGGGAGGAGGACCTCCCCTATCAGTGGACTGGAGGAGGGGCATGGGAGAAGATGAGGGGGAGGAGTGGTATTGGCAGGGGATGCTGGAGGGGGCTAAAGCTCGGATTCAAAGTGAATAAACTGTAATTAATTAAAAAGTAAATAAATGTAAAAAAGCATGAACATACCTGAGAAATGTTAAATAAGTTAACCATAAGCCTATCTCTCAGGAAAAAAATTAATCATACAGTTCCATGTTTGGACAGTTGTAAGCATACGAGGTGTAAGAAAACATGCTCTTCATTTAATAATGCATTGTGAACATTTTGTACATGTTATTGATGTCTTCCTATTGCATAATTATGTTGTTAAACAATTTTGGACAGTAATGTTGAAAATGGTTACTGGACAAGTGCCAGGAGAGTGTGTGGTAGACATGTTTGCTAGTATGATATACAAACAGATTTATACAAATCTCTCCTATCACTCTGCCTTACCAATGCTATCTCACTAAATACATTTTATTTTGGGGCTGAAAAAAGTGCATTTTGGAAGACCATGTTGCTATAGTTTTCCATGAATTTGAGTCCAGCATACCAAGGAAGCACTGTGACCTTTTGTGACAGAGCAGAGATGATAGGGTAAGACCAATGGGCATAGAAAGCACAGTTTTTATACCAATGGCATAGAAAACAAGTGTTCAGGATTTTCAAGACTTGGAAACAGGAAACTTTGATACACGGTGTGAGGATACTATTGCTGTCCTACTTAGAATTTATTTGTCCTCCTAGTTTGCTTCTCTCCTGATGTGATAAGCACTACCCAAAAGCAACCTGAGAGGAGAAAGTCTTCCAAGTTACAATTAATTATCTAGGGAAGCCAAGGCAGGGACTCAAAGCAGGATCTTTGAGGCAGGCACTGAGGTGGAAACCACAGGGGTAAGTTGCGTGCTGGCTTTTCTCAGGCTCATGTTCAGCTGTCTTTTTATACTGCCCAGGCCTTCCTGACCAGGGATGGTACTGGATACAGGGGGTGGCTTCTTCTGCATAAATTAATGATAAAAATATGCTTCCTAGACCTGCCCACAGGCAGATTTCATGGAGGCAATTTCTTCATCGAGATTCCCAGGTATATATAGGTTTATGTCAAGTTGACAAAGCTAACTATGACACTATCTAAAGTCAAGCCTAGATGCCATAGTCATCTGTAGTACCATAAATTCACTTCTTCTGGATTCTTGGCTCTAACTCTATTCCAGAGTCACTAGGATAACTTGGAACTGGAGGATGAGTCAGGAAGATCACTTAGGCCTAGAAGTTCAAGGCGAGCCTGAGTAAATACTGAGCACAAATTTTAAAAAGGTAATATAAATGTATGTATGTACATACATGGTATGTGCATGGTGTGAAACAAATATAGAATGGATATAGACTTTTAATGTTATGGGCTATTGTTTGAGTGAAAATGGCCCACATAAGCTCATAGGGAGTGGCATTATTTGAAAAGATTAGGATCAGTAGTCTTTTTGAAATAGGTGTGACTTTGTTAGAGGAAGTGTGTCATTGGAGGTGGATTTTGAAGTTTCAGAAGCCCAAGCCAGGCCCAGAATCTCTCTCTTCCAGCTGCCTGTGGATCCAGATGTAGAACTCTCAGCTCTTTCTACAGTACCACATCTGCCTGTGTGTCACCATGTTACCCACCATGACAATGATGGATTAAACCTCTGAAATGTAAGCCAGCCTCAATTAAATGTTTTCCTTTAGAAGAGCTGCTGTGGCCATGGTGTCTCTTCATAGCAATAGGACATTAACTAAGACAATTACCTCTGGATTTATTCTCTCCAGCAGACCATAATTCTAGGACTTACTGTCAATAGTGCTGAGCACATCTCTGTTCTACAAGCACACTCCAAGGCTGTGGCTACTTGGTCCTTGGCTGGACCAAGAAATTTGGAGAAAGAGCTATATTCCTCTAAGAGCAGGCATCGCTGACAGTTTGGAGTTCTCAGTGACTGGTGAGTTGTGGCCTTGACTCCAGAGGAAGGTGGAGGAGGGAATTGGCTGAGCACTTATGGAGAGGTTTCCTTTGCTCTTACAGAAAAAAAAAAAAGAAGGAATGTTTTGCTGTTTGTTCAGTTGGATTTTGAGACAAATTCAGAAGTAGAACCATGAAAAAGAAGAATCAAGGCTGTGGCAGATCCTGTCTGTCAGAACCTTACATGGCTGTGGTGGTGAGTTAGCATTACATCCTGAGCTCCTGTGAAGGGAGGGGTGGCTGCCACAGTCCTCCCTGAGATGCAGCTCCCTGAAGGAGGACTCGAGAACTAACATTCTCCTCCCTCTGTGCTTCTCTTTGTCATCTTCTGTCCTGAGGCTGTGAGGGAAAGGCCAAGCGAGCTGGAGTCACTAGTCCTAATGCTCTTGAACTACCAGCAAAGACTCCAGGAACTGTTCAGTTCTGGACCTCTTGTTTCTGAGGGGAAACAATGTAATTGTTCAAGCAATTTAGGTTTTCTGACTTCAACTGAGCTCTCAGTTCACAACTTAGTTACAACCAACATCAGCCTTTGGACTGAGAATCTCATACCATGGATATCTCCCTTCTTAAACTGGGGACAACAGTAGAAAACAGAGTTTTTGAGAGAACTTTGGGATATCCTTTTAGACATGTTAGTGTGCTTATGAGATAGTCAAAGAGGTGGAGTTCATTATGCGCCTCTCTATGGATTATGATATTTATGGTCTAGAGAAGAGTATGAGGGACAACGTGGTACAGACCAACTATAAGTTTACAGGGCTAGAAATCCCCAGTGAATTATTAAAGAAAGAGAAGAAAATAGCTGCTAAGTTGTACTAGTAATAAACTTGGAGTTTGAGAAGTAAAGAAAAAGGAACAGAGTAAACTGGGAATTGGTGTCCCTCTCAGAAGATCCAGGAGATTTAAAAATAGTCTAGAAACTAAGGGAGGGAGCCATAGGTTTTGGTGTATGCAGGGCTCCTTGACCAGGCCAAAATCAATTTTAGTGCAATGATAGAAAACAAAAATACTGATTGGAGTATCATGGGAGAAAAGATTGAAAGGAAATAGAGGAGCAATTACAGAAAATTATTTTGGAGGAATGTATCTATGAGGGAAGCAAGGAAATGGAGTGGGATTCCAGGTGAGAGAAAATTATTTTTCTTAACAATGTAAGATGTTGTAGTATGTTTATATGAAGTTGAAAATGTTCACAAGAGGCAGAAAAAGGCTGATATTGAAGAATAGGAGTGATTGCTAGAGCAATGTTCTTAATAGCTGAGATGGTACGCGCTTTAGCGAGTCAGTGAAGGTGTGTGAATTGCTAGGAATGAAAGTGGTTTGTTGGTTGCAAGTGGGAATGTAGAATTTCTTTAATTTCTTCTCCTTTTGAATGTCAGAGGCAGCAAAATCTTCATTTGAAAATGAGGAAGAAGATATTTGAATGGAAGATGTGTAGTAATTGAGAGGAGGGCCAGAGGCCAAGTAGGTCAATGTTGGTATCCTTAGTATTTACCAGAGGCTCATGGTCATAAACTTGAAATCAGCCCAGTTAGCCTGGCTCAGTGGGTGGTTTTTGCACAATGTATTCAGTAAATTAGGTGAGGGTAGCTAGTAAAACTTAACCTGAGCTGTTTATTCAATTAAAGTGTAGGGAGGCTGGGCATGGTTGTACGTACCTATAATCCTGGCACTTGAGAGGTAGAGGTGGGAGAGTCAGGAGTTTGAGACCAAGGTGGGCTATATAGTAAGACCAGTCAACCACGTAACCAATGAACAACAACAACAGCACAGAACTTCAAGATTATCATCTAAATTTCTTGTACTGCTTTGCAGTCACTATCCCCAGATCCCATCCCAACAAAACACTGCTCTGTTCTAGTAAAATCACTGTAACCAAGTTTAACTATTTCAAGATCTCATTTCACAGAAACAGAACAATATAGTATGTCCTCTTTCTATGCCTACCTGCTTTTGTCCACAATACTGCCTTTTATTATGCATATTTTGACTCCCCCCTTTTTATTGAGTTGCAGTCCATTGTATAGATATCTAAAGATGTATCTATTCACTTGTGGATAAACAGAGGCTGAGAGGCCAAGGGGTCACTCTTTGACTCTTTGCTTCCATTGGAGCCATTGGAGGAAGTTTCTTGATACTATAAACAATGGTAAAATGAACAAGAGTGGCTACTAAGATGGAAGCATCTGCTGTGGGGAGAAATGATGAGAGTAGATAATGGTCCTCAATACTCTATTCTCTGGAGTATCAGAAGGAGTAGCCCTACCCTGTACTCTCTGCTTTGATGATCTGTTCATTCTCATGGGCTACCAATTCTTGCTGTTTTGGGCAATAACAGTCCAAATTTAAGAATTTCTTTAGGGAAGTTGGTTTTTGGTTTGTGGTGTATAACATCTAAGTCACTACCCATAAAGGTGGTCCAAAAAGAGTACAGTCTTTCTCCTCCCTGGAGTTCTAGCTCTAGATACCTGGACAAAATGTCCTCTTTTGTAAGTGTAGAGCATCTTTGAACTGTTGTTGTGTAGCTATTGTTATGTTCTCCTGGAGAGAAGTGAACAAATGTCTGTTTGCCCCAGATGGGACACCAATGACAAGACCAATAAAACAATCCTCTGAGGTCTATTTTAGTGAACCGGAGGTTCTCCAGGGTTATTCACAGGAGTGTGGGTAATACAAAGGCTGCTCTGTCACAGCAGTGCCCATCTCCCACTGTGGTGACTCATGAAAGCTGCATCTTTGGAACCCCCAACTGTCAGCTCCATAAGAGTTTCCTCTTTCCCACAAAATCAGTTTCTGATTTTATAATTTTGGGGAGGGGGTGGGAAATCTTTTATCTCCTTTAGCTTCCTCAGCTTCCTGTGTGAGGTAGGAGCTTTTCTTTCATCTAGGAGGGAATGTTCAATTTGGAGGAAACAGCAGCACAACAGGGACCTTTGCCTTAAACACTGTCCGTTCCTCCCAAAAGGAAAATTACATACTTGGCAGTAAACCATTCAATTTGCAAATTAAGATTTGCAACCAATTTATTGGAACTTTTCTTTCCACATAATTCTTAAGTACCTGACAGAGCCTCTGGCATTCGTTGAGGCAATCAGTAGATTTTAAAAAAGCAATCAATATTCCAAAATGTCTCATCGCAAAATTAGGAATTATGTAAAGATAATTGAAGTGGAAGAGAAAGAACACATTGTTCCCCTGGCTTTTAGTTCTACCCTGGCAAAGAATGTTTATGAACTGCTTGGGCTCTTAAGGTAAATTGATATATATATATTTTAAAGTTTGTGATTATTTGTGACAGGAATACAATATTTATAGGCTTTTGCTTGCATATTTATATTTATGCTAAATATCTGTGGGCAATTGTAAGTAAAATACCTTCTGTCTCTGAATTGTTCATTTAGCATAGCACTTATCAAATATTGCTTAAATAAATAATACTGTAGGCAAAGCCCATGTGCTTTATCACTTGCGTTTAAAATATTTAGTTAGGAAGTGAGGGTCTGGGGAAGCGGGTCAGCTGGTAAAGCAATGCCAGGCAAGAGTGAGGCCCCTAGACTTTGGATACCAGGACTCATGTATGAGCTTGATGGGCATAGTGGATGCCTGCAACCTCAGTACTGAGGAGGCAGAGATGGGCTTCCAGGGATAAGCAGCCTATCTACACTTACTGTAATTGGTGTGCTTCAAGTTTAGGGACAGTTCCTGCCACATTAAATAAGGTGAAAAGAGATGGAAGAAGACGCCCAGTAAGCTTTGGGCCTCGTCCTGCAGCACATACATGCACATGTCCACCCAAACACATGTCCATCCACGATGCTCGCTAGTTTTATGCCAACTTGGTGCAAGCTAGAGTCTTGATTGAGAAAATGCCTCCACAAGGTCAGGCTATAGGCCAGCCTGTAGGGCTTTTTCTTAATTAGTGATTGATATGGCAGGGCTCAACCCGTTGTGGGTGGGGTCATGCCTGGACTGGTGGTCCTGGGTTCTATAAGAAATCAGGATGAGCAAACCATGAAGAGCAAGCCAGTAAGCAGCACCCCTCCATGGTCTCTGAATCAGCTCCTGCCTCCAGGTTCCTGCCCAGTTTGAGTTATTCCTTTGGCTTCTGTCAATGGACTATAATTCAGAATATGTAAACCAAATAAACCCTATTCTTCCCAAGCTGCTTTTCGTCATGGTGTTTCATCACAGCAATAGTAACCTTAACTAAGATGCTCACACACTTGCAAACACACACACAGCCTGCCATACACAGAGAGAAGACACACAGGCAAAAATATCCTAGGGCACAACATGGCCTACAATATGAGTAGTGTTCATGACTCTGGGGCTGGGGACAGTGGATAGAAAGAAGCTCTCTGAAGACCCAGACCTTCAGCCTTGAAGGTCGTCCTTGTTTCTTTTTATCAACGGAATACCACTTTTCAAGTGGTTTTGTTCAACTGTTTGTCAACTTGAGCAGAACATGTAGTAGTATATGATTGATGGATTCTGCAGTCCTTGAGCTTTTTCAACTGCATAGACACAAAGGAGGAGAATTCAAAATGAAGCCACAAAGCAGTTTGGGGCCACTTAGTAAATGGTGTGTCTGCCTCCTCTTCCTTCCAATGCATTTACAGTTGCCTATGCATTTAAACTCAGGTAGAATGAGGTTTGAGTAAAAGAGACACATGACTTTGGTTATTCCTTCATAACCCTCATTTTTCAATTGTTTTACACTTTTCTTTAGGCAGAAGGCTGGGGTGCTGACTCTAAATGCTCTCATGCTGGAGCTGGGTGTACATATTTACTGGCCTTTTCCTCTATGTTTTGCCCCTCAGTTCTTACAGTTTTTTAAATTTAGCCAGATGGATTAAAGATGTCTTGTGCTAAAGTACTTCCTGCACAAGCAGAAGAGCCTGAGCTCAGAGCCCAGCACCCACATAAGGGTGGGCACAGCAGCACGTGTCTGTAATTCCTGGGCTGGTGATGGAGAGACAGGAAATCTTTGGTGCATGTAATATAGGTCAACCAGCCTAGCAGTACCAGTGAGTCTCAGTGAGAGACCCTGCCTCAGAAATTAAAGTGGCTAGGCATTGAGGAAGACACCCAGTGTTGACCTCTGGCTTCCATGTGCATGGAGATGTGTGTGTATACCTGTACACACATATGCACCCACCTACACAATGTGTATGTATCTCACAGGCACATACATGTCAGTCAGAAAGTGACTCCTGGACATAGGGTACATTGCCTGGTTTGTTCAGAGTGTAGAAAAGGCATGAACAGTCCCTTCAGAATATCAATTAAAAAACTTTCCTTAGAAACAGGCCAGAGACAAATGAAAGTAGCTTATTTGGCAGATGAAGGAAACACCACAAAAGGTCCTCGGGTAAATCAGTGTAGGCACTGGTAAGGCAGACGTCGAGCAACATGGATGGAAGCAGGAGATGGTGACAGGTTGTGGGTAAGCCAGGCCGTGTTGGTGGCAGCTGGAGATGGTGATGCCGGAATACCCACAAGGGCTGTGCAGAGTAAGGCATGCCAAACCATGGTTAGACCAATTGTTTTCTGTCATTTCTACTCAGAGATTTTGATTTTAAAGACCCCTTGCCTTCTTTTTCTTTTCTTTAAAGATTTACTTTCATGATTTTTAGGTGTGTGTGTATGTGTGTGAGTGACTGTAGGGGTATGAACACAAGAGTGCATGTATCTGTGAAGGCCATTGGTAGCAGATCCCCTGCAGTTGGAGTGATAGGCAGCTGTTAACTTCTGATGTGAGTGCCCGGAATAGAACCCTGGTGCTTTGCAAGAGCAATATGTATTGTTAACCACTGAGTCATCTCTCCAGCCTCCAACATTTTTTTTCTTTTTTAAAAAGATTTATTTATTTTATGTATATGAGTGTTCTATCTGCATTTACATCTGCCAGAAGAAGGAATCAGTTCATATTATAGATGGTTGTGAGCCACCATGTGGTCGCTGGGAATTGAACGCATGACCTTTAGGAAGAGCAGACAGTGCTCTTAACCGCTGAGCCATCTACCCCTCCAACATTTTCTTACACAGTAAAACACGCTTGCATATAATCCAGCAGTCATACTCCAAGACACTTATCTTGCAGAAATGAAAAGTTGTGTTCAACAAAAACAAGTGTACAACTATTCACAGCAGCTTTGTTTGTAATAACGAGAAACTGGAAACAACCCCCATGCTCTTCAACTTGTGAATGGATAAACAAACTTGTGTGCTTCTATATAGGTGAGGCTCATTCAGACACAAAGGAAGGGATGCACACAGATGAGATGCATGTCACCCTGGAACAAAGCCTTTGAAATGATTTTATTCACATTATGGTTTTGATATGACACAATTATAGAGCTGGGGAACAGACAATGGGCTTCAGGGGAGAGAGTTGCAAGGTGGAGGGCATGTGGGTCTTTCTTTGGCATAATGGAATAGTTCAACACACTGAGGCTACAGGTACAGAAATCTAAGCATTTGATTCACATTCATAGAACTGAGCCTCAGAGTGAGGAGAGTGAATGCAAACTGGTAAAGTCCAGACAAGGTCTGCAGTTTAGTCAGTGTTTCTGTACCAGTGTCAGCGTTCATTGTCGTCACAGTGTGGCGGCGTGAGAGCTCACTTTGGAAGGGGAATGAAGACTTCACATTATTTTTGTAACCTTTCTGTGATTCTGAAATTAGTTCAAAGTAAAAAGGTAGCGTTCCCATCAACAAGGACCAAAAGAACAACAAATGGAGAGATTGTTTTTAGAGGAGAAGGTGAGCTTGCTTTGGAGCATTCTAAATTTGAGATGTCTATTACTATACATGTGTGTACAAGTTTGGGGTTTGGAAGAATATGGACATGACATGTGGGTGATAAAATTGAAAGAAAAAAGCTGGATAAAGTCATCAAAGCCAGGAATGGAGACCATGGAGGAAAGCAAGAGCTGAGGACTAGGATGATCTACCTGGGCAGAGGAGGGGAGAACAGAATGGACCTCGAAGATGCTGGCTGTGTTTCTGTTTGCTGTTGTTTCTCACAGTGTGTGCACGCATGCATGTATGAGTGAGTGCATACCCACATGGTGTGTGTACACACACAGACAGACTCACCAGTAGATGTGAGTTTCCTTCCGTGTGTTGATTTATTTCTTTTTTCCTCCATACATCATCACTTCAGCAAATTTTACAGTAGGAACATCCCTATTAAACTGTTCAGTGATTCTATGAAGTGTTTTCTATCAATCCTTGCTGCTACTTGGGATCACATAGAGTAATCTCAATGCTTTGGGAGAATTAGCATTGGTTCCATTAAAAGAAGATTGGATAGCCATTGTGGGACCACCTTAAAGAGAAAAGAAAGCCAAAATTAGATTTGCTTTCAGGAAAATATATTTAGTGACTAAAATAATCCTAGAGAATTTAATAAAATATATTTTGTTCACTCCCTGCAACTTTTCCCAGATCCTTCTATTCATGTTCTTTGTTTCTGGGTTTCATTCTTTTTTCTTTCTTTCTAAGAAGAGGCTTTCTTTTTTCAGTAACTGTCTTTGTCTTCTGATTTTTCAGTCTTTCTGTCTCCCATCACATGAAGTTCCCTGTACCTCAAGTGTAAGGGTTGTCTTCCCATATATTAATTTTGGGGAGGTACCTTACACTTAGTTGATCTCTGGCTATATACAGATAGCCAAAACAAAACTGAAAAACCCAATATCCCAGTTATAAAATCCAGAGAGAAAGTAGAATATAGGATTCAAAGATAAAGTAGAGTATATTGATGAAATAAGCAAAGAATATAAAAAATTTAAAAAACACAGAAAGGAACATGAAGAAAATATGGGACATGATCAAAAGACCAACTTGTAGGCATAGATGAGCAAAAAGAATTCCAGGTCAATGGAATAGACCTAATATTTAACAATAGCAAAGAAGAAAATTTCCCTGTGGTTCTCCTTCCGACTGGGAGGTTGCTTCCCAGTAGTCACAAAGTCAGGAGGGGCAGGAGATGAGAAGTGTGCCTGGAATGGCCGGCGAGAACTGTGCAGGGATCACACACCTCAGGAACAGCTGATGGCTAGTTCAACTTTAATTCCGGAGAAAAAGAATATATGCCCCTAGGGAAGTGGGTGGGAGGCTGCAAGAATAAGTGTACATAATTGGTCGGAACTAGGCACTTCAAGGATGCTTGATTTGCATTATATAGCACACTCCTATCATAAGAGTAGAGTGTCAGTGCTTAATTAACACACAGGCACAGGGAGGAGAGAGCAGGCAGGGAACTGTGTCAGAGGCCATATATCAAGTTTAGCTAGGGGAATCTATATCTATAAGCACTCTCCAGATGGAGTCAGGCAGAGAGCAGGTGACCCCTCCAAGGTGTCTACAAGAAGAGACACGAAAGGTCACTCCAGTTCTTCAGGAAAAGATCAGTTCTTCAGGAAAATATTAAAATACTTAACATATATGTACCAAACTATGGTGTAACCAATTTCATAAAAAGCATTCTAATGAAATTAAAGGCATAGATAGATATAAACCCAATAATTGTAGGTGATTTCAGCACTGTATTTTCTTCAACATAGGTCATCTGGACTGAAAGTCACAGAGGAACTTTACACTGAAATGACATTAAATCAAATGGACCTAACAGATACCTACAGGGTTCCATCTAAATGCCAAGGAATATACATTCTCCTCAGCAGCACACTGAAGCTTTCTCTAAAATAGGCTATGTGCTGAGACAGAAGACAAACAGATATAGAAAGCTTGAAATAATTTTATGTATTCTATCTAACCATTGTGTAGCAAAGCTTAAAATCAACAGATTATAAAATTCTGGTAAGTAAAAATAGAAACAAAACAAAACAAAACAAAAAACCAAGACCGAAAAATTCCAGTAAATCATAAAGATTAAACAACTCATTACTAAACAATGCGTAGGTCAAGGAAGAAGCCAGTAAAACCCCAAAATATTCCTGGAATCAAATGAAAATAAAAACACATCACAAAAAAACTGCAGGGGCACATTAAAAGCAGTCCTAAAAATAAAGTTTATAGCACTAAGTGCCTATATTTAAAAAAAATCAAGAAGAACACAAAAAATGACTTAATGATGAAACTCAATTTAGAAAACCAAGGACAAACAAAACAGTAAGCCAGCAGATGGCAAGAAATAGTAAATATCAAAGCAGAAATTAATGAATCAGAAACAAAGAACACAATTCAAAAAATCAATGAATCTAAAAGCTGGTTTGTTCAGAAGAAAATCAAGATTGACAGATCCTTGGTCCAACTCACCAAAAGAAAGAGATAACCCAGGTTAATGAAATCAGAAATGTTCAGCAAAACATTACAACAGACCCAAAACAAAACAAAACAAAACGAAACAAAACAAAACAGATTTAACCTGTATTCCATTAAGTTGGAAAATAAAAATAAATAGATGAATTCTTTTTTTTTAATCTTTTTTTAATTAATTTATTTTTATATCAATCACAGGTTAGGTACTTTGAATCCCAGGCGTAGCCCCCTCCCTCATTCCCTCCTACCCTCCCACTCCCTCCCTCATCTCCCTCCTCCCCGCCCCCTCCAAGTCCACCAACAGGGGAGGACCTCCTCCCCTTCCATCCAACCCCAGCTTATCCTGTCTCCTCAGGGCTGGCTGCAATGTCCTCTCCTGGGATCTAGCCAGTCTGTCACTCCCCGGCTTGTATGGGGGAAGGGTCAAAGAGTCAGCCATCAAGATCATGACTGAAACAGTCCCTGTTTCCCTGAGTAGGGTCTTCAGTCCTACACCGAGCTATCATGGGCCCCATCTGTGTGGGGGTTTATTATTTATATATCATTCTGCCTGCCTGTGTGCTTGCATACCAGAAGAGGGCACCAGATCTCACTTTGGATGGTTATGAGCCACCATGTGGTTGCTGGGAATTGAACTCAGGACCTTTGGAAGAACAGCCAGTGTTCTTAGCCTCTGAGCCATCTCTCCAGCCCCAATAGATGAATTCTTAATTCATTCAAATTCCCAAAGTTAAACCAAGAAACCAGCAGCTTAAACAGACCAATAACGAGAGAGAATGAAGCAGTTATAATGGTCTTCCCACTAAAGAATGTCCAGACCCAGAGAGATTCACAGAATTCTACCAGACTTTCAAAGAAATATAATCAAACCTTTGTAAACTCTTCCAGAAAAAAATGCAGAAACAAAGGGATCATTTTGAAACTTGTTCTATGAATCCAGGATTATTCTGATGCCCAAACCAGGTAAAGACAACATGAATATAGATTTAAAAAAATCTTCAGAAAGATGTGAGCAAACTGAATAGAAGCACATATCAAGAAGATTATTTAATGCAATCAAGTTGCCTTTACCCCAAAATTTCAGGGTTGATGCAACATACATTAAGTCAATAAATATAGCAAATCACGTAAATGGACTTAAGACATGATTATTTCTATAGATGCAGAAAAGCCTTTGACAAAAAATCCAGCATGCTTTCATGATAAAAGTGCTAGAAAGAGCAGGACTGCAGGGACATACATCAACACCATAAAGACTACATGACAAGCTGACAGCCAACATTATCTTAAATGAAGGAAAATTTTTAAAAAAAATCTCACTGAAATCAGGAATGAGACAGGGCTACCCAGATTTCTCATTCCTTTCCAATATAGTGCTGGAAGAGCTAGCTGGAACAGTACGGCTAGAGGAGGAGAAGTAAATAGAAGAATTAAGGAGTTGCAAATAAGAAAAGAAGTCAAATTATCCCTATTTGAAGATTTTATATTATATGTAAGTGACAAAAAAATTCCACCAAGAAACTTCTAGAAAAAAGCCAACAATTTCAGCCAAGTGTCAGGACTCAAAATCAACTTACAAAAAACCCAGTAGCCTCTTTTTATACCAAAACCAAATACAGTGAGAAAGAGGACATGGGCACACTCCCATTTATAATGGCATTAAGGACCGTAAGCCAATGGGGTGGCACTACCTCAGGTAGTTTTCAAATACCTGAAAAAAGAAATTGGGAAAGACCCTAGAAAATGAAAAGACAGCTTGTTAGAGTTCTACCAAAAGCAGTTTATAGATTCAAGGCAAACCCCACAAAACTATCTAAATTTTTTTTTCACAGAAGTAGAAAAAACATCCTAAAATTTATATGGAACCAGAAAAGACCCCAGATATCCAAAGCAATCCTGTGCGAAAGAGTACTGGAAGCATTGTCATTTGGACGTCAAGCTACATTGTAGAGCTATAGTGATAGAACCACCATTGAACTGACATGAAAACAGACAGACCAAATGAATAACAGAAGACCAAAAAATGAGTGGTCATAGCTACAGGCATCTGATGTTTGACTAAAAGACAAAATTATAAACTGGAGAACAGACAGCTGTTTAACAAATGGTACTGGGAAAACTGAATATTCTGAATAGATAAAGAATAAAATTAGACCTATATCTATCACCCTGAACAAAATTAAATCCAAATGAATCAGAGACATCAATTTGAAACCTGAAACACTGTTAGAATAAAACAGGCCATACCCTAAATATAGGGATATAAAATTGCTTCGGATTGAAGGCTGGCAATCGACAAATGGGACTCATAAAACCAAAAAGTTTCTGTATGTCTAGGGAAACAACCATTTAAGTGAAAAAGAAACCCACAGAATGGGAGAGAATTTTTTTAGCTATATATCTGACAGAAGATAATATCTAGACTATATAAAGAACTAAAAAAAAGTCAAGGAAATAAACAACAAACAACCCATTTAAAAATGGGCTAAGGATCTAAACAGAGAGTTCTCAATAAAAGAAATAAAAATAGCTAGGAAATACCTTAGAAAAAGTTCATTATCTTAGCAATTAGGGGAATATAAAATAAAACATTGAGATTTCACTTATTCTAGCCAGAATGGCTGAGATCAACAAAATAACTGGCAACAAATGTCAGCAAGGTTGTGGGGAAAGAGGAACACTAGTTCACTGTTGGAATTTCCACTCTGGAAATCAGTATGAAGAATCCTTAAAAACCTAAAATTAAATATTTGTTATAACCCAGCTATACCACTCCTTGCCATGCAGCCAAAGGACATGAAATCCTACTCCACAGATACATGCTCAGCAATCTTCACTGCCACCCTATTCACAATAGCCAGGAAAAAGAAACAACCTAAATGCCCTTTAGTGGATGAGTGGATAATGAAAATATTTTATACACACACAAACATACACACACACTATGGAAGACTATTCAGCTGTAAAGATGAAATCATGACATTTACGGGTATATGGATAGGCCTAGTAAAGATTATGTTGAGTGAGGTAACCCAAGCCCATCCATGATTCCTGGTTCCAAATCTTCAGCTATGAGTATATAACATGGAGTCAAAACAGAGAAGAGGAAAATCTAATGGAACTCAGGTTCAGGGGAGAGGGTACTTGAGAGGGGATGGCAGGGTGCAGGTAAAGTGGGAGACAGAAAAGAGGGGAGGGGTTCCAACTCGGGGGGGGGGGAAGAAGGGAAGGCAATACAGAGAGAGGAGAGACCGGAAATCAATCATACCAAGGCTGTCACGTTACCTCGCATTTACCTAAAGTTATTCATAATATATCTTAATGAAAGCTGTATCACTTGGGCTGACGGTTCTCAACTCAAGAACCATAGACTAATGAAATCTCCAGTATGAAGCACAAGAAAGCTCCCCTTAAAGGGTTGTGCAGGATAGTCTCAAAACAGTACAGGCTGTTGTGATGCCCATGGTTGTCTCAGAAGTTGAAGGTAAGCCCTCATGCTGAAGACACCACCCACTTAGGGCATGGAGCTCAGATGATTTCAACTGGGCATAACATGAAAGCCTCCTTCCTGTGGTTTAACTTCCACTGTACCAAAAATACTATGCAAGCTGTCAGAAGAGGAAAGCAATGAACAGTCTTACCAGCTGTAACACCTATGAACAACATGGCAAGATGCCTGTCTAGGTTCAGTAAGTGGCACTCACAATGGTAATTGAACTCCCTTGAGTCCGATAGGGAGCTACAAGGCCTACTCAACAGGGGAGTCATGCTTGGTACCAGGAACTTAACCAACCTAACCAGAGTTAGTGAGGTCATGGGACCTTGTTAAAGAATCTACTACTTGTACTTTGCTAGGCCAGCATAATTTCTTACTACATTCCAAGTCTTATCCTTATACCCAAAGATAAGTATAGCTACTACCTCTATTTATAGCAAATGGAGACTATCACAGAAAACCGTAAGTAGACCCAATGCAGAGATCAATGAATCATGAGGAGCCGAGCCCCAACCCATAATCTACCTCACAGCTCTTGCATCTATGGTTCAGGGAACATCTCTCAGAAGAGGGGTTGGGAACATTACGAGAGCCAGAATAGCAGAAATTCTGCTGTGAAACAGTTTTCCTAGAAATGGCTGCATACTGGAAAAATAGTAATATCAATAGACATGCTAATGTGGAAAGGGAGAACTGAAGGGCATCCTACCTTTGGAAAAAACCAAACTACAGGCAGCTACTGACTGCTAAGAAAGGGACAATTAGCCTCCCCCTAGGGATGAGCCCATTTATTGGGTAGCCAATACAAAGTAGTCAGCCCTGGAACCATAGACACACAAGCAACAATAATGCACTTATCAGGTTATATGTATGTATCTGTGCATACATATACATGCACACTATACATATACATACATATGTAACAATAATAATCAGAGAAAAAAAGAGACTGTCAGTTTGGGAGGGTCATGGAAAGGGTTGGGCGAGGAAGACCTGGGAAGGGCTAGAAGGATGAAAGGAATGTGTTAAGTGATGTAATTTTATTTTAATTAAAGCTGTACCTTGCAGTGTCTGTGTTGTTATTCAGGCTCTTAAAATTTCTCACATGATGTTTTTGAGCCTTAAGGGTCAGGTTTCCAATTGAAAACCAGGAAACCAGAGTCTTTCAGAGGCCCTCTGTGGCAGACTCCTGTCCTGTTCCCTGTTTT
>CM053750.1:2513203-2548811 GCA_028658305.1 Pachyuromys duprasi | reverse complement strand
TATTTATTTATTTATTTAGTGTGCTGTTTAGTCTTATGTCAAGTTAGGGTTATCTGAGGGGAGGGAATCTCAATTGAGAAAATTTCTCCATAAGATCTGGCTGTGAGGCATTTTCTTAGTTAGTGATTGATGGGGGAGGGCCCAGACATCCTGGGTAGTGTCACCCCAAGGCCTGTGGGTTGAGCAAACCATGAGGAGCAAGCTAGCAAGCAGCACCCCTCTATGGCCTTGCATCAGCTCTTTCTCCGGGTCCCTGCCCTGACTTCTTTTGATGATGAACAGTGATATGGAAATGTAAGCCAAATAAACTATTTCCTCCCCAAGTTGTTTTTTGGTCATGGTGGTTCATCGTAGAAAAAGAAACCTTAAGCAGTTAGGGTTTTTTAAAATTTTTTAATTATATATATATTCCTTTTATGGATGAGCTCTCTGTACCTTGACCAGTTGAAGGTATCTGTTAGTCACCATCTACTTCAAATAGAAGCTTCTCAAATGAGGGTTGAGAGCTGCATTGGTTGATAGGTATAATGATAAATCATTAGGAATCAGTTTAATACTGTGTCCATTTAGCAGCATAATAAGACAAGGTTCTCCCCTAGTTTAATGACCTGTCTTGGCACAGCCATATCCTCTGGAAATGGTGAGAGTAATGAAGCCAGCTCAGAGGCTAGACACAGTTCCAGCAAAACTGAGTGGATTGCTACAATCACTGTCCTTCTATCTTAACTTTTGGTCTCTGTGTGTTTCATTATTAGGAACTTTCTGCATTATAATTCAATTTATGTCTTTTACTGAGAAAAATTATTTCTGAATCTTTTAAGGAAAATCTTAAAATTAACTTTATCCGGATACTATTTGGAAGTCTTCCTTGTGCCTTGGAGATCATTAAGTACAGATAAAAACATAGGTGAGGCCATTACTCCAGGAATCTTGGGCAATCTGCCCCTGAGCAAAGTCAAACAGTATAATTGGTGCAGGATAAACAGAGACCATTGACAAACCCTGAATGGCCAGGAGAACAGGTTACAGAGTGAAGGTCTCTTTTTTTTCACAGTCTTAGAGCTCTCTGGAAATGTGGTTTAAAGATAGGGGGTTGTACAGAGTACTCCCCTGGAGGAATAAGACTCAGAAAATGAGATGGATTGACTAAAATAAACTTTTCTTACTTTATAGTGCAGATGATGAAACATATAGTAAAAGAAGTTAGCTGTTAGTATTTGCTAGTCAAAAAAGACCTGATATTTTCTGTCGGGAGTGCTTTCAAACCACAAACATTGCCAGTCTAAAAGCAGGATGTCATACAATAAATGTGTTTCCTTTGGAGAAGACATTCTTTAGAGTCTTTAAATTAGAATTATAGGGCTAAGAATAATAAAATCTGTTCTGTTTGTATTTTCTAATTGTAACTGAACTTGGAACCCAGAACATGTAATGAAAAGTCAAACACATATTTTGTACCACTTGAAATCATTACTCTGTCTTTGTTCTGTGAAGCTTGAATAAAGAAAGATGCACCTGGTTGCTAGAAAGTCAGAGCTGCTAAATTCCCCTGACCATCGTCAGAATCATCCCCTCCCCTTCCCGACTCCTTATCTCCTTTGCAGGTGGCCCTGTCAGCAAAGATCCTATGACTCCCCACACTGGGGAAAGTCTCCCAGGAAGGCTTCTTCTACCCCCTGCACTGTCTAGTCACAAGTTTTTGGTTCAGTAATGGTGCCAGATATTAGTTTCATTTTGTGGAGTGGGACTTTCAATTCCCCAGTAAAGAGAGACAAAGACTAACAGATAGGATCAAAAATAAGGATTTTTTTTTTGCTGCTCCCAAGAAACATGACCAACAATAGATACCACATTAAGGTAAAGGGATGGAAAAAAGTATTCCAAGCAAATCAAACTAAAAAGCAAACAGGGGTAACTATGATGATATCTAAAGAATTGACTTTAAACCAAAACTAATCAGAAGAGAGAAAGATGGACATTATTATCATTAAAGAAAAACCTCAGCAACAGGATGCTACAATTCTCAACATAAACGCTCCCCAAATCATAGCACCCAGTTTCATAAAAGAAAACTCTTAGAATGAAAACTCTCCAACAGTGAGACTGTATAGTTTTAATACCCACTCTCACCAACAGACAAGTCATCTGGAAAAAACTCAATAGAGAAATTCTGGAGTTAAATGTCATCATAAATCAAATGGACATCTACAAAATATCCCACCTAAACATTAAAGAACACATGTTTTTCTTATCAGCCTATGGACCTTTCTTCAAAATAGACCATATATCAGGACACTAATCAATTTTTTTTATAATTGTCAGTCTTTATTTAAGAAACCTACATGCTTATGGTTTTGAAACTTAATATTTTTATTGATAGTTATATTTATTGATGTGTTCAATGTGGTGCTATTTATACACTGTGAAGAGAGCAAATAAGCATATAAACATGAGCAAATAAACATATCCATCACCTCACCAACTAATTACTTTTTTCCTCAATGACATTTACAATTTACTCTTTTAGCAGTTTCAAAATTCAGGAAAGTTGAAATAACATCTTTCATTCTATCTGATCATTATGGATTAAAGCTGAAGATCAGCAAAAACAAAAACAAAAATGACAGAAGTACACGAACTCATGAAAGCTGAACAAAATACTACTGAACTAAAATTGGGTGAAGGAAAAAATCAAGAAGGAAAAATTTAAATTCTTAACTGGATGGAAATGAAAACACAACATACCAAAGTATATGGGACACAATGAAAGCAAGTTTACCACGAACATTTATAACACTATGTACCTACATAAAAAATTTGAGGCACCTCAAATTGATAACTTAATGGTGCATTTGAAGGCTTTAAGAAAACAAGAACAACCAGCATCACAGGAAGTAGATGGGAAAAGATAATCAAAGCCAGGGCTGAAAATTGTGAAATAAACAACAACAATCAATGAAATGAAGTGTTGGTACTTTGAAAAGATTAACAAGGTTGCGATGGTTAGTTTTAATTATTAACTTGAACTGTCTAGAATCACCTGGGAAGAGAGTATTTATGAACAATCAGCCAGATTGGGTTGGCTTGTGGGTATCTGCAGGGGTATTCTTTTGATTATGGTAATCACTGTAGGAAGATTCAGCTTCAAAGTGGGCAGTGCCATCCCTGGATTTGGATCCTGGGTTGCAAAATGAAGGAGAAAGTGATGAGCACTAGAAGCATGTTTGCATTTGTACTCTTTCCACCCTTGCTGTGGGTATGGCTAGCTGCCTCAAGTTCCATGCAGTGCTAGGCTGAAGTCTTGAATTGTAAGTGGAGAGAACTCTCTACCCTGAGTAGCTGTGGATTGTAAGTGGAGAGAACTCCTCTCTACCCTGAGTAGCTGTGGATTGTAAGCGGAGAGAACTCCTCTCTACCCTGAGTAGCTGTGAATTGTGAGCGGAGAGAACTCCTCTACCCTGAGCAGCCTTTGTCAGTGTGTTTTACCACTGCAGTCTGAAGGGAAGACAAACAACTTCACCTTTCCTTGTCTATTTCATCACAACTGTGATTTAAAAATTATTTGCACCGTGAGTTGCCTAAGGATAAGGGCTGAGTCTATCTTGTTCATTCCTGTACCCCCAAGGGAGCCAAGTACAGGGATACATATGCCTGGAAGCAGCTCAGAATTTGCTGAAGGGATGAAAAATTAACATAGACTATGGTCTTTTGTTATAACTTAAAAGATTTTTTTAAAAATTTAAGTGTGTGAGAAGAATATGCCAAGACAGTGGTTAGAAGATAAGTTTTGAGAATTAGTTCTCTCACTTTTCCATGTGGGTTCTGGGGACTGAAGTCATGTTGTGAGGCTTGGCAACACACACTCTTACCTGCTGAGCCATCTCGCCATCTCCTACAGCTTATTTTTGTTTAGCAGCATGTGATCACAACTACTTGACGAGCCTGATTATCCATTTAAGTAAGAAGGAAGAAAAGAAGAAACGTGCATGTTTGTTTTTTGTTTTTGTTTTTTGAGACAGGGTTTCTCTGTGTAGCCTTGGCTGTCCTGGACTCACTTTGTAGACCAGGCTGGCCTCAAAATAACAGACACCTACCTGCATTTGCCTCCCTAAGTGCTGGGATTAAAGGTGTACACCACCATGCCCCACTGAAATATGCATATTCTTGAAAGATAATCCAGAAAGCCTTATAAATGATTGTATGAACCAAATAAGATTACATATGAGAAAAAAAACTAGAGATAAAGATCTACATTCAGATGTTGACTATTTTATGTAAACTGTATCAATTTGAGTCCTCTAAGAACAGTTTTCAATATTGAGTTACATTTGGAGATTTATTGGCGCAAAAGTTAAAGAAGAGAGGGAGAGAGGGGGAACGAGTGGGTGAGCCTGAGACCGTGTTAAAGACTGGACAGATGTGAATGAAGAGGAAGGAGGGGCTGCCAGGAAGGGTCTCAGGTGGCAGAGCAATTGGAAAAAAAGATCATCAGAGTTTTGCATCCTAGGTCTCCAG
Organism: Pachyuromys duprasi; assembly: GCA_028658305.1. Classification (NCBI taxonomy): domain Eukaryota; kingdom Metazoa; phylum Chordata; class Mammalia; order Rodentia; family Muridae; genus Pachyuromys; species Pachyuromys duprasi. The sequence continues at coordinate 2,544,296 of CM053750.1, read as the reverse complement.
CTTGAGGATTATTTTATTCTATAAACCGACCATAGCTATGCATAGTTAGAACCTGGAGGAATCTGGAGGAATCAAAGGCTTGTTCATGTGAGGATGGTTTCAGGGGTACAAATGGGGCTGCTGGTTCCTTGTATTCTTGATAATAGGGAACCCAGCACATTTTCATCGCTGCGACACTCACAGATTTAGAGAAGGAGCGCCGTCACCAGTGTGTTCTAATTTATGTATCAGGATGTGCCACCCAAGACCAGGGATAGGGTTTGCACATTCCAATTTCTAGTTCACAAGGTATGAGATGTATTTTCTCACAACATAGGATGTGCTTGGTCAATCAGTTACTCAGCTTCTGGCTTTAACTTCTGTGTGCCATTAGCTAGCTGCATATTTGTGACAACGTGGATCTCACTGTGGCCCCTCGTCCATTTGTTACTGGAACTGAGAAGTCATTTTTTGGTTATTCCAGTATTGGGTTAGAGAACAGCGAAAGCAAGCAAGGCCTGGAAGCTTTAGCACACAGTTCACTGGGGTACCAGCTATCTGGGAGGATCTATTTCAGAATACTGGAAAAAGTAACAGTTCAAAGGGAGAGAGTCACACACTCAGTTAACTAGTACACCACCTCCAATTCCATTAACGCATAAGCTGGCAGAAAATCTCACTTTAGGGTGTAGTGAATACTACGAGATACGTTAGTATTCAGAAGGGCCAGACAAGGATAGCTGTCTCCTCTTTCAGGGCTACATCTGTCTTTAGAATTCAGCTCCATTTGTCTCTGGAGGACTTTGTTAACGGTTCTGCTCCTATCTGTTGTCAAGTCATCTTTGGAGGAACAATTTAAAGTACAATTACTATGGTGATGCCAGATGGATCAATTTGTCCTTTTGTTGGAGAATCAGGTTTCACAGGGCTTGATTTGCTGCCCGATCTGTACTCTCCTTTGGGGACATGAAATTATGAACCAACCACAGAGAGAAGTAACTAATCATAGGCAGGTCTAATGTTCAAATAAACCCCGGGGGGGTGTGTTCCAGATACACCCCTCCCTTGTCATCCCACTTCCTTTTTCAGGCAGCCGCATTTTGAGTAGCTAAATAATTGCATAGTAGTTTTGCTGTGCGCTTCTTCTTACTCTCTTCCAAATCTTCACCGTAGGCAATTTGTAGGCCTTTCTGAAGTAGAACATAGATTGAGAACTGCTGAGTGTCGTTGTCATAGGGCTGTAAGGGCTTCTGGTGAGACAGGGCCAGAGTTTCCTCCTTTTGTCTTAGAGATCACCATGGTGATAGGGTGAGTTAAGGCTGGAGTTGTGGAATGTGCCTGCCTGGCACTTGGTTGGATTACCTTGTTGGTTTTTTTGGGGGGTTGGGGGGAGGTTCTTTTTGTTATTTTGTCTTTTTTTTTTTTTTCAGAGCTGAGGACTGACCCCAGGGCCTTGCGCTTGCTAGGCAAGCACTTTACCACTGAGTCCCCAACCCCCACGTGGTTATTTCAAACTTTAATCATTGATTATATAGCTTTAAGTATTCCTTGGTTACATATAAGAACAAAAGAAACAAAGCAAGCAAACAGCAAATTTTGTTAAAACTAAAAATTAACATTATGATAAAACCAGTTTTCTTTTAGCTCAAAGGTTTCTTCCTTATGATTGGTGTTGTAAAGCCTTGTGGTTAAAAAAAAGTGCTGGACAGATGACTCTATTCGAGTTTGATTCAGTTTCAAGGTGGCGTAGAATTAATAAATCAAAACTCATTTCCCTCTGCCTGCTGCATTAAACTTATCTTCCTTCAAAAGTTCAGTCTTACTGACACTCAGTTGCTCCTTCCTTTCCTTTCTCTATATTTCTTTTAAATTTAAAATAAAGCATCATCCTTTACTTAGCTTTTAAAAATATTGTGCAACATTTTTATCTAAAGGTGGTTTGTCCTTTTGTCTTTCTATAATATCAGAAAAGTCCTGGTATGACAAGTTTGTTAAAAAAAGACAGGCAATTCACTGAACCAAAAAGCTTGTCTATGTGACTTTGTCATGAACCATTGTCTTAATACAATTTCTATCTTTATTCTAATCCAAGTGGATCAAAGACCTCAACATAAAACCAGACACACTAAACCTGTTAGAAGAAAAAGTGGGAAAAAGCCTTGGCCTCATTGGCACATGAGACATCTTCCTGAACAGAACACCAACAGCACAGGCTCTAAGACCAACAATCAATAAATGGGACCTCATGAAACTGAAAAGCTTCTGTAAAGCAAAGGACACTGTTGTCAGAACAAAACGACTGCCTACAGACTGGGAAAGGATCTTCACCAACCCTATATCTGACAGAGGGCTAATATCCAGAATATATAAAGAACTCAAGAAGTTAAAAAGCAACAAATCAAGTAATCCAATTAAAAAATGGGGTACAGAGTTAAACAGAGAATTCTCAATAGAGGAATATCAAATAGCAGAGAAACAAAGAAATGATCAACATCTTTAGCCATCAGGGAAATGCAAGTCAAAATGACCCTGAGATTTCACCTTATACCCATCAGAACGGCTAAGATAAAAAACTCAAGTGACAATATATGCTGGAGAGGATGTGGAGAAAGGGGAACCCTCCTCTATTTCTGGTGGGAATGTAAACTTGTAAAACCACTTTGGAAATCAATCTGGCACTTTCTCAGACAATTAGGAGTAGTGCTAACTCAAGATCCAGCTATCCCACTCCTAGGCATATATCCAAAATATGTTCAAGTATATAACAAGGACATTTGCTCAACCATGTTCATAGCAGCTTTATTTGTAAAAGTTAGAAGCTGGAAACAACCCAGATGTCTCTCAGTGGAGGAATGGATACAGAAATTGTGGTACATTTACACAATGGACTACTACGCAGCAATTAAAAACAAGGAAATCATGAAATTTGCAGGCAAATGGTAGGAACTAGAAAAGATCATCCCAAGTGAGGTATCCTAGAAGCGGAAAGACACACATGGTATATTCTCACTTATAAGTGAATATTAGACATATAGTATAGGAAAAACATAATAAAATCTATACACCTAAAGAAGCTAAGCAAGAAGGAGGACCCTGGTTAAGATGATCAGTCCTCATGCAAAAAAAGCAAAGGGGATGGAGACGGGAAGAGGGAGAAAACAGGGAACAGGACAGAAGCCTACCACCGAGGGCCTCTGAAAGAATCATTTTTAATAATGCTTCTTTGGTTTAACCTTTATTTCTACTTACCATTATATTATGAAGTTGTAGCTTATATTATTATTAGCAATTTACCTATTTTAAAATACAGTGTTTAATAACTTTTAGCAGTGTATCAAAGCAGATGCTGAGACCCATTACCAACCTTTAGGTAGAGTGCAGGGAATCTTATGAAAGAAGTGGGAGATAGTAAGACCTGGAGAGGACAGGAGCTCCACAAGGAAAGTATTAGAACCAAGAAACCTGGGCACAGGGGTCTTTTCTGAGACTGATATTCCAGCCAAGGACCATGCATGGAGATTATCTAGAACCCCTGCACAGATGTAGCCCATGACAAGCTCAGTCTCCAAGTGGCTTCCATAGTAATGGGAACAGGGGCTGTCTCTGACATGGTGGCTGGCTCTTTGATCACCCCCTCTTGAGGGGGGAGCAGCCGTCCTAGGCCGCAGAGCAAGACAATGCAGCCAGTCCTGATGAGACCTGATGGGCTAGGGTCAGATGGAAGGGGAGGAGGACCTCCACTATCACTCGGCTGGGGGAGGGGTATAGGAGAAGAAGAGGGAGGGAGAGTGAGATTGGGAGGGGATGGAGGAGGGGTCTACAGCTGGGATACAAAGTGAATAAACTGTAATTAATATAAAAAATTAAAAAAGATACAAATTTCCATTAAAATGCTTACATTTACTTGATAATTCAGAACAGTGCTTTATGCAGATCTGAAAACACTGCTCCAAGTTGATATCTAAATCACTAAAAAACAACTAACTTTTGTCTTCAAGATATTTTCTGGCACTTAAAATCCTGTCTAAATCTTACTACGATCTTACATGAGGGCTTTCTATGATTACGATTTCCTAATTGGCTTTCCCATTGCCCTAATATCTCCACTTCTTACCGTAAATAGAACTCCTGTTTATATAAACAAGGGACAGCCAACTACGGTTACTATATGCAAGGTAGATTATTCTGGTCCTTAGTCTGTATCTATTTGGTTCTGTTGGTTGACTTCATTAATATGTGATAATCATGTTTTTATGATTACCAAATCATTTAGATGCTCCAGTCATTGAGTTGCTAACCTTTGGTCACTATGCCTCGCCCTTTCGGATTTCTTCAGATATCTTGTACTGTGATAGGTTTATATGTTGAATTATGAATTATGAATCTGGTCCCCAGATGGCGATGCTATTTTGGAAGATTCTAGATATTTTAGACACTGGAGCTTACTTGGAAAAGGGGGCATGCCTCTGGGGTTACACTTGGTGCTCAGTCCCTTGGCCTTCTCTTTGTCTGCCTTGAGGTGCACAAGCTCTTGCAACGATGATATTCTGCTTTACCACAGAGCCATAACATCATGGATCAACTACTCTGAAATTGCGGGCCAAAGCAAGGCTCTCTCTCTTTAGTTATTTTTATCAGGCTTTTTACCATAACCACTATAAAAGTGGCGAAAAATACAACCAACACACCAATTTTTAGGTCATTTTGGTAAAATTTCCCATTCCTCACAAAATACAAGTTTGTGGGTATTTTATATTATATTGAAATAATAAATTATATGGAGAAAATCAACATCTTTATAAATGCAGTTTTCTACCTAATACCAAGTATGTTTTTCTATTGAAACAATCTTCTTTTATCTCTCACATGAATTTAAAGTTGTTTAAATATTTTTTTTCTGGTATGAAATTTGCTTCAAGCCTTTGCTTTGTTTCATTATTGAAATCACTATTTGCAAAGTACTTGTAATTGTTAAAAATAAGTATAACATTTTTTGTCTAGCCATGTATCAGCTCTGTAATTTTTGTTAATATGTACTTTTTCCAGTTGATGCTCTTGGGATTTCAAGATGTCTGAGGACATAATCTTTAAGTAGCAGCTTTAGTGTCTTCACCAGGAGTCTACAGCTGTAATGAAACTGACCAAAAAGCAAGCTGAGGGAGGGGAAGGCTTATTCAGCTGACACTTCCACATTGCAGTTATTCACCCCAGGAAGTCAGGGCAGGAACTTAAACAGGGCAGGAACATGGAAGCAGGAGCAGATGCAGAGGCCATGGAGGGTACTGCTTATTAGCTTGCTTCTCATGGCTTGCTCAGCCTGCTTTCTTATAGATCCAAGGACCACCAGCCCAGGAATTGAACCATCCACAATAGAAGGGATAGTTGCCCATCAACATCTAATTAAGAAAATGCCCTAAAAACATCTTTGGAGGCATTTCCTCAATTAAGTTTCCCTCCTTTCAGATATCTCTGGTTTGTGTGTCAGTTTGACACAGGATTAGCCAGCACAACTCATTCCTTGTCAACTTAACACACAAACACTTCACTATTAAACCATCACCTTTTCTTTTTTATTCACCCCAAGATCTCACATTAAAAACATAAATAACCTTAAAAGTCCCACAGTCTTAATGAATTGAAGCACATTAAAGTTTTAGTCTCTTTAAAGTATCTAATCTTTCAAAATCCAAGATGTCCTTCAAAAGTTCAAAGTCTTTCAGCTGTGGGCTCCTGTAAAAATAAAAATTAATTTAAATACCTCTTTAGGAGGGAAGAGCCAGGGCACAGTCACAATCAGAACAAAGTAAAACTAAACTCTCAACAGTAGAAGTATAACTCATTGTTCTATTACCTGGGATCCTCTCAACCTCTTCTGGGCGCTTTGAGTCACTTCTCCAGCTCTGCCCTCCCCAGGCCACACAGCTTGTCTTCTAGGTTCCTGCTGGCTCCACTCCACTGCTGTGGCTGTTATTGGTGGTCATCCCATGGCACTGGCATTTCCAAAACACCGGGCTCTTCTGCAGCACCTGGGCTGTACTTTCACCAGTAGCCTTTCCTGTGTTGTCTTCATGATGCCAAGCCTCTGCACCTTCAACAGTGGCCTCTCCTGGTGCCACGTCTCAGCTGCTCTCCATGACCCCTCTATACCTTGAAAACTCGTATCACCTGGGTGAGTCTTATACTACGAAGTTTGGCTACTACTATGGGGTACAGCCTTACAGCCTTGGCCACCTCTGGAACACAGCTTCTGTGTGCTGACTCTCAGGAAACAATTCCCAGAAGATTTCTCTGCAACTATGCTATTCTCTTCTTAATCATCACTAAATTCTCAGCTCTAGCTGACCAACATCAAGTATCCCAGCCAAGAGAAGGTTTCACCTTAGTACTTCTGGTACCCTGATAATTACAGCTAACCAGAACCATGGAATCTTAAATCAAAATAGCAATAGGCTCTGTTAGAGTCTTTAAATTTTCCTCAGAAACTTCACAAGCCAGGTCTCCATCTTCTGCATTGCTCTCAACATTCTTATCTTCCAAGCTCCTAAAGAACACCCCACTGAGCTCTTAACACTCAATGGCTCTTCAAGCCCAAAGTTACGAAGTCATTTCACAGTTCTCCCCCAAACAAGGTCATCTCTCTCGTAGTAATATCCCACTGCTGGTACCAACATGTATTAATTAGGGTTTTTGTTGCTGTGATGAAACACCTTGACCAAAAAGCAAGTTGGGAAGGACAATGTTTATTCAGCCTATACATTCACATTGGAAGTCAGGGCAGGAAGTTAAACAAGGCAGGAACGTGGAAGCAGGAACTAATGCAGAGACCATGGAGGGGTGCTGCTAATTAGCTTGTTTCCCATGGCTTGCTTACATAGCCTGCTTTCTTATAGATCCTGGGATGACCAGCCTAGGAATGGAACCATCCACAATAGGAGGGGTCTTTCCCCATCAATAACTAATTAAGAAAATGCCCTACAGACAAATCTTTGGAGGCATTTTCTCAATTAGGTTTCCCTCTTTTCAAATACCTCTGGTTTGAGTGTCAAGTTGACACAAGAAGCCAGGACACTTGACTTCTCTGTTATTCTTGACTTTGTGAGAGGAGGTTTCTATTTTTGTTTTTACCATAAACCATGAAGCTGGATCTCAGTGAATAGTATATCTATTCCACCAAGAGTTTGTTTTCACATCCTCCCTTTTAAATCAGAAAGAATTATCAAGAAATACATCTTTTCTTCTATATTTTTAAGGTATATGAATCTGTTCTGACTTTCAGGATTCATGAATTAGAATTTGGGGGAGAGTACTATTTCCTTAATTTTGTCCTCTGATTCATATTTTCCCCTTTGTCTTTCATCTCTTCGTTTGAGAGTTTTTCCAAGGCTGTATCACAGATCACTGATTTGGGCTTCTGCCACTTTACTCATGTTCCTTTCTATATTTAGCCCATGGCTTTGTTCTTAATGCTGTTATTTTCACTCCTGAGTTTTTTCTTTAATTTTGCAATGTCATTTAAAAATGGAATCCCATTGCCATTTTTCACTTTTCTAAACACAGATTTATCATTTTCTTCATTTTCCACCTGTGCAAAATTCAAAGACAGGGAAGATTAGTCTGGAAACATCTCTGTGTCTTGGGATAGGATTTTTTTTGAGCTTTATTGTATATCTAATATTTCACACTATGTTCAGTTCCTCGTTTCTCCATGCCTGTTATTTTATGAATTGATCATTGCTGTGTTCTTGTGGTCCCATTCAAGCTTTGGGGAGTAGGTTTCATTAGGTCTTTAATTTGCCCAGCTATCAGATGGTTAAATTCCTTTTTTGGTTTTCTTACTTACAAACTTTTCCTAAATTCATATTTGACTATATCAGGGAATTCATATATAATACATTCATTGTATATGATGTTATATCTTAGGCACACAATAGGCATATTGTACACTGAGCATACCCTCTCTCTTTTCTGAGGGCTTCTTCTCTCCCAATGTTCCTTCTGTTCCCTGGACAGTTTGATTTCTACTCTCGTGTTATATATACAGACATGATTTTATGTATCTATAGACAATTTAGGAATCTTGGTGCATTCTTTTTGACCTATTTCCAATGTGTGGAAGAGAGTGTAGTATTTTTCATTATCCACCTTCCCTTCTTCAGGAACAAAATTCTTGAATTTAAGAAGAATGGGAACTTCCTTTCCATATGACTGACATCAAGAACTCATACTCCCTTTAGGAGAAAGCCTGAATGGCACAAATGTTCTCAGGCTTTATAACCTTGTAAGCAATATTGTTTATGAGGTATACTGTCTAATTTTTTTGTCAACTTGACATAGGCAGAGCTCACCTGAGAGTAGGGAACATCAGCTGAGAAAATGCCTCCGTAAGATTAGGCTGTAGGCACGCCTGTAGAGCATTTTTTAAAATCATTAATTTATGTTGGATGAACAGCCCATTCTGGGTGGGACCACCTGTTTGCAGGTGGTCCTGGGTTCTATAAAAAGTAGGATGAACAAATCATGGACCACAAGCCAATAAGCAGCACCCCTCCATAGCCCATGAATCAGCTCCTGCCTCCAGGTTCCTGCTCCGTTTGGGTTCCTGCCAGGACTTCCCTCAGTGGTAGACTGTCAGCCGGAAGTGTAAGCTGAAATAAACCCTTTCCTCCCCAAGTTGCTTTGGTCATATTGTTTCACTACAGCAATGGCAATCTCAGCTAGGCCATGAGGGTTTTTACTGTTTAGGCACAACCTTATTGTGTTCTTATTTTTATAAGAAGAATATATGTTTGCTGTATTAGGAACATTTTTTCCCTTGGAAATTTATATAATATAAAAAGACAAGAGCACATGTGTTGAAGTCATCACAGATCTCCTCACAGAGATAACTTGTTGACAGCTTTAAATTTTTTTGAAAAAATATTTTTTCTCCTAGTTCCCCCACCACCATTCCTCTCCCCCAGATCCATTCCTCCTCCATTGCCCTTCAGAAAAGAGCAGGCCTCCCAGGAATATCCACAGAACACAGCATAGCAAATTACGGTAAGACTAGGAACAAACCCTCATACAAGGCTAGATGACACAGCCCAGTAGGAGGGAGAGGGCCCCAATTCAATTTTACAGTTGGTGCAAACAAAGTACAATTTGCATTTAAATACAAGTAGAAGCCTAGAGAAGAGGAGTGACCACTCTCACCAGGTCACCGCAGCTGCAGGCCAAGAACCCTTTTGATTTTAATTTCTATTGTCTTCTAGTTTTTTTAATTTAATTTTATTTATATATTTATTTATTACAATTTATTCGCTTTGTATCCCCACTGCAGCCCTCTCCCTCATCTTCTTCCAGTCTCACCTATCCTCCCTCTTCTCCCCCCCACCCCCAGTCCACTGATAGGGGAGGACCTCCTCCCCTTCTATCTGACCCTAGCTTATCAGGTCTCATCAAGGCTGGCTTTGTCATCTTCCTCTGTAGCCTGGCAAGGCTGCACCCGTAGGAGGAGGTGGTCAAAGAGCCAGCCACTGAGCTCATATCAGAGACAGTCCCTGTTCCCCTTACTAGGGACCCCACTTGGAAACTGAACAGCCAATGGGCTTCCTTTAAACAGGGGGTCTAGGTCCTCACCATGCATGGTCCTTAGTTGGAGTATCTGTCTCTGCAGGGCCCCCTGGACCCAGGTATTTTGGCTGTTGTTCTACTTGTAGAGTTCCTGTAGAAAGAGACAGGTCTTTCTGTCTTTCTCTTCTTCCATAAGGATTCCTGCACTCTGCCCAAAGTTTGGCTATGAGTCTCAGTATCTCCTTCAATACCCTGATGGGTAGAGTCTTTGAGATGGCTATCTGGTGGGATTAAGGAAGAAGGCAAAGACATATAGAATCTGCCCTATTCAGAGTGTTCTCTGAAGAGGTATAATCAGCAACCTGGACCCATAGCACATCAAGAAAGGCTGAGAAATGCAGTTTACCAAAAGTACATTGTTCCTCCATCCAAAATCTGGATCATGCTAAGGAGGAAGGAGAATGAGTGCGGACAGACAGAATGTCATGTCCTGTTTTAGGTATTTTCTGTCTGTAATGATGGTTCAGAGGATGTTTTATTGTGGCTTTGTTGATTATAATATTTGTGCACCCATATATTTTTTATTTGTAGGAATGTTTGTGAGCATGTATGTAGGCTGAAACATGTACTACCCCCTGAGAGAACTGCTATAACCATTATCTTGTCAAGTGAACAATTGGTACAGAAGATCAAGCTCCGCTCACCATGTTTTACCTGGTAATATCTGTGACATGTCCTTGTCTACTCAGAGCACACATATTGGAGGTCACCAATTTGATAGAAACCAAAGCAAATGAAATGAGATCAAGAAGGTCCTGTTAGGTGGCTCAGCAAGTAAAGGTGCTTTGCTACCAAACCTGATGATTTGATCCACCAAACCTAATGGTTTGGTCCCTGGATGGAACATGATAGAAGGTGAGAACTGATTCATATAAGTTGTCCTCTGACTTCCCCACTCATGCTATGGCACCCCTCATAATTCACACACACAGAGAATAAGTAAATCAATTTAAAACATTAAGAGAAGGAACGTCTATCAAGGGAAGATAGCACCACTTTATTAGCCAAGAACATTGGCTAGAGATTTACTGGTGTTTGGGCTATGCGGTACAGCAGACAGAACAGAACAGATGTATGGTTGATATCAATGCAGGTATCATTGGAATGGCCTCTACTGATCATTGTGTTATCATAGTATCTCACATTAATATTTGAGAAAATGTTGTATTATTTTCTCCTAGTAACTCAGTGACAATAGGGTATTCTCATTGTAAAATCTTCCCATCTTAAAAGATGCATTAGGCATTATAGACGTCTAGATATGACACTAGATACTAGATACTGATACTAGATATGACTTTTCCCCCCAAAATGTGCCTCTCATGGATGGAGCTAGATAGTGCAGTGTAATCAGTTTAGATACTCTTTGAGAAAATGACACAAAAGCAAATTTATTTAGAGTAACAGAAGACATCAAAGCAAGTTAAAAATGAGAAATGCTGATGAAATCCTAGGCATCAAAACGTCCAATAAGTATGGCATAATATTTTAACTTACTAAAATATTTGCCATTCTTCTTTTCCTTCTTACTTTATTTTGCCTGCATAATCTTTAAGCACATTCTTTAGGTGACAAATGATTTTGTAATACTAGTGTTCTATGGAGACAATGAAAAGGTAATTTAATCTTCCCTCTATCATGTTTCATTAGAATTGTTACAGCTTAGAAAAGCTTCCTTTTAGTATTTCTTGTAAAATCAGGTATTATTTAAGACTTTGTCCACACTGCCCTTAGAAAACTGTGAGTGTTGTGTTATCTGACACAGAAGATCCCATTTTGAGAAAGAGTAATTACAATCAGATCTTTTGCCTGCTTTTCTACATGTCTGACGTTGAAGTAGTTTTCCCCAGACTGGCTTTCAGTCCTTGCCCAGTTTTCATTCACTACCCACAAAATTCCTGGCTGAGCCCCATGGGATAGCATTCACTTGCTCATGTGACAACCTTGCTAGGGCACAAGATTTACATGTGTGTATCAGAAGCATTCCAGGGAACAGTTTCTACAGTAAGGTAATTGTCCATACCTTGTCTGCGTAGTAAGTGCCAGAATTTAGGTAAATGTTTTCTTCCAATCCAGATGAACATTTTCTCATCTCACCTTAAGATGAATTGTGTCCCTAGGTATCAGTCACTGCTGTAATACCACATGATGCCCTAAGACGCATGGAGGAGCAGATGTTGAGGCAGAAAGAGACAGCACTCTTAACTAATGCAGCTAATATCTTATTTCACAGATTCCACAAATTTACTACAAGAGTAGGCCAATGTGTCAGGCTAGAACCCCAGGAAGCACATTCTGAAACAGTGTAGCATGAGGAGTGTTCGTTAGCAAGCATCCTCAGGGGTAGTTTCTGTGACTGTATTACAAGAAAGCAACACTGCGTAGAAAGAGAGCTTGGCTATCTTTTGCCACTTCATGGGAGAACTCTGGGGTGATTTGATTATCAAGTGTGAACATAAAATCCCATTCATTGAGTTCATGACCGAAATAGTCCCTGTTACCCTTACCAGGGTACCCAGTTGGGTACTGAGCTACCATGGGCCACATTCCAGCAGGGGCTATAGTTTGTATTCAGACATGGTCCTTGGTTGGAGAAACAATCTCATAGAAGACCCCTGTGCCCTGATCTATTTGGTCTTTGTGGAGATCTTGTCCTCACCAAATCTTACTCATTCTCCCTTTTTTCATATGATTCCCTGCACTCTGGTGATGGCTTGGTTGTGAGTCTTAATTTCAGCTTTGATTCATTGTTAGTTACAGTCTTTCAGAGGCTCTCTGTGGTAGGCTCCTGTCCTGTTGCTTGTTTTCTCCTACATTCAATGTCCATCCCATTTGTCCATCTAACCAATGATTGATCATCCCACCCTAGGTCCTCCTTCTTGCTTATTTTCCCTAGGTGTATAGATTTCAGCTGGCTTGTCGACTGCCCTCTTCCCCCCCCCCCCAAGGGAGGAGCAGCCTAACTAGATCACGGAAGAGGACATTGCAGCCAGAGCCAGCCCTGAAGAGAAACGATAAGCTAGGGTCAGATGGAAGGGGGTGAGGTCCTCCCCTATCAGTGGACTTGGAGGGGGGCAGGGAGAAGATGAGGGAGGGATGGGGAGAGTGGGAGGGAATGAGGAAGGGGGCTACGGCTGGGATACAAAATATATAACCTGTGATTAATATAAAAATAAATAAATTACTTAAAAAATAAAAAAATCCCATTCATATTGCTTCTTCTATTTGTATACAAATTGAGGTATGATGTGCATAAGGTATTCAACTTACCTTCTGCCTTTAAAAAATCTTTTTAAAAGCTAGTTATAAATTAGCTTTAAAAATGAGAAATGAGATGTAAAACATATGGAGAGTTCTCATATACCTTTCTTTCATCTTCGCCTTCTGCTGATGTCTTACCAGTTAGAATAGCTATCATGATTTGCTGAATTTCCAGATACACTAACCAGACCTGTTATTGCCACACCAAAAAGAGCAGGGCCTGTGAGAAGTAAAGGTATAATTAAGCAAGTCCTCCAGAAAAATGTCTACATTCCCATTTCATCCAGTTTATTTAAAAACAAACAGACAAACAAACAAGCAAAGTGTTAACATTCCCCCAAAAGACATTTTCTTCATTTTTAGATGCGTAAAATAAATATTGGTGGCAAAATATGGTGAAAAATATTTTGTGGCCCTACTTAAATAACCAATCCCTTTCCCATGGTGTCTAGAACATACATGACTATGGCCATGTACTACATCATGCTTCAGAATGGAGTGCATGCACGGTGTGGTGGTCCCATAGGATTGCAATGAAGTTGACAGATCTGCATGGTCTAATGATGTGGCAGTGGCATCACGGAGGACAACACTCCATGCAGCTGGTAACGATGCTAACAGACCTGCCATGTTGTTTCAGCACAGTTGCAAGGATGCCTTCGAAATATTGTGAGGTTAGATGATGGTTTTGGCTTTTTCGTGCATACAAACCATGCTTTAGTATGCAATAGCAGTGTCAAAAATGCACGTAAGTAAAAATACTTTAATTACTAAAAATGCTAACAAATGCCTGTTAGCATTTAAAGTCCTACTTTAAAAAAAATAGTTGGGGTATCACCTCAATTGTTCATGGCCACTGACTAAGGGGTGGCTGTTGAAAGTTGGAGCATCCGGGGCAATTTCTTAAAATAAGACAGCAAAGCAGTTGTTTTTATTTTGCTTTGTCTTTTGCTTTTAGACATCACATTTTAGGAGCAAGCACATTATTCTCACTCTCCTACATTTTTTAAAATTCAGTTTCACATGATTTCTATTCTGAAAGGCTATATATATATTTTCCCTAAACCGCAGATTTCCCTAAAGGATTTTTTTTTTTTGCATGCCTCAAATTGAGCTGTCATCTAGTTCACTGATCCAGCAAGAGTGATAATACATTTATATAAATAATACAGGAGGGTTTCTCCTGACAAAATAAAAAAGTGCTTTTAAACAGACCATGTGATGAGAACCAATTACCAAATGGGTAGACTTATTATTATATATTTCTTGGTCAGAATCCTGTCAAGTGGCCATATTTTGGGGTGTCATGGAGCCTGAGAAATTTATAAATATTTAATAGTCTCTATAAAATGGCGGTTGTGTTAGCCAACTGTACTAAATGCTTAACTTCTTTTTTACCTAATTTTCTCTTAAGCTCCTCAAGGCCCAGTACCGCTTTCCACTCTTTATTTTTAATATGGATAAAAACTTGTAAAAATACGAGAGATTTTCTTTGTAGCCTTTCCTCAGCATCCCCAGATGATAAGGTCTTACACATGTATTGCAAATGGTAATGACATAGAAATCGAGGCTAACTTGTAATAACACTAATCAGGTATAGGTTATATTTAAATCTCACCAGTTTTTATGAAGTTTTCTTTTTTTTTTGACGTCTGATATTTTAATGCATGTCTAGATTAGATTAACCATGATCACAGTTGGTATTTAAGACTATTTTATCACTACAAATAAAAGTCCACATGATGCTCCTTCCTGCACACCTTCCCATAGTAAGATATGGCGACACGCCCTGCAGAGTGGCCAAGGTTAAAACAGAATAACACTGATGACGGATGGAGAAACTGAAGCTCTCACATGCCACTGGAGGGTGTGAAAAAACACTCTGGAGAGCAGTTTAGAAGATTTTTAAGGTGGTAAATGAGTATGCATCATGTGATCTAGCCATTCCCATTCAAGGATTTACCTCAGGTGAAATCAGTATGTCTCCCTAATGACTTGAAGACAAATGTTTGTAGCTTTTATACATGTAACAATTAAAATTACCATCAATAATTGTGATAGAGCATGCAATGGAATACCACTCAGCAAAAGGAATATGTGTGTGTGAGAGAGATAAAATGCATCAAAACAGACAAAAAATAGTATGTTCTATATCTTTGCATTTATATGACGCTTGCATAGAAACACACACTAATACTAGTGAGAGAAAACAGAATTGTTGTCAACGCTAGTGGGGTGGAAGGGAGTATAGCTGGGTGAAGGGAGGGCTGTGTGAACAGGGGACACATGGAATATTTGTGGATGTTGGCCGCGTTCACTATCCTAATTGAGCTGGTAGGTTCGGGGTGTGACACATGTAAGAAATTCTCAGTGTACTCTTCAAATATGTTCAACGCAGATTTCTGGTTTTGTTGTTGTTATTTGGTTTTTGTGGTCATGGGGACTGAACCTAGGGCCTCACGTGTGCTAGGTAAGTGTTCCATTAGTGGCCTATAACCCTCACACCCTTTTATTTTTATTTTTAATTTTCAGACAAGGTCTAACTAATTTGCCAAGTGTAAGCTTGGCCTCTACATGTAGTTCAGGTGGCCTTGAACTTGCTATTTTCCTGCTTTAGCCTTCCAAGCAGGTAGGACTATAGATTATGTATCCAAGCTCACCTTCAAGATTCCTTCATGTGTCCCAGTGAAGGTAGTGTCCTTTGGCTCTAGAATTGCATCAGTTTCTAGGCTTCTCTCAGATTTGGCTGGTTTCCGTGTCTTTTGTGCCTGACTCTGGAGTATAAATTTTGTGTCACAAAAATACTTTAGGGAGGCATAGTTTGCTACTAGCAGGAAGTATGTTTTGTACTTCACCCAAGACTGCTTCCTGCTTCAGAGGAAATGGGATCAAATTAGACATTTCCAATTACGTAGGGAATTGATTCTGGAAGTCTGTGTTAATGACATTATGCTTCTGATTGACTCCAGAATGTTTGAAATGGCCATTAAAGATGGCTGTTGCTTGGTAGCCTGTCCTTTAATCCAGTTTTGGAATCTCCAAGTCCTACCAGTGTGATCAGACTTGCCCTCAGAGAAATGGAGAAGAACGAGATGGAAATCTAGAGGGTTTCTACATCAAAATCATACCTTGCACTGAGCATGTGTGCACCTGGGCTCTCTACACTTTCGATACCTTTCATTTTCTCACAACGCGAATAAATGAGGGGAAGTGGAGAGGGGGAGAGCATGGCGCTCTCTTCAGATGACGTCAGAGGCTTCACCGTCAAGTTCAGTAGCCCTTTTCCACTCTTGTGAATCTTCTTTAACTCACACTGGAGGATAATAGCACCTTGTTACTGATTTGCTGACTTGTAACCAAGTTAATTTTATTTGGAGGTGAGATTCAGGTTGACAAATATCTAGGTCAGCTTTTATAGCTACTGTGTATTTTTTCTTTACCCGTTAAGAGCACAAACATCAACAGCAGCAGCAGTAGCAACAAAATAATCGCGTTAGGTTTATCTCACCATCCCAGCGCCTTCTTTGGGGATTTGACAGGCAAACTAATAGCTCACTTCTATTCCACTGTGATTTATAGTAGCAGCATAGCTTCTGATTTGGGAAAGGCAGATTCTGATTTATGACCTGGATAAAAATGGTCAAAACTTTGATATGCCATCAACAGTTACAACGTGAGCCTGACCAGGAATTCTGATGTGTTTACTGAGATGTTGAATAAAGAGACGTTAATGATAACTGATAGACAACTAAGGACAGAGGCGGCTGATGCTCAGTTTACTCTAATGAATACTACACAAAACATTATCCCCTTTTTATGTATCCATCTTTTAATCAAGAAGACCCAGCAGTGAGGGCTGCCTCTGACGCTCTTAGTAGGTAGAACTTGAAATGTTCCAAGGGCGCAATTTAAGAAAAATGTCCTAGGTAAGGACATATGTCTCTAATCTCAGCATTCAGGGACCGATGCAGGAGGATTGCATATTCAAGGCCAATCTGAACACACAACAAGAACCTATACTGAAATAAATAAATTCAGGATCAAGAGAATATGAGCATATATCAAACTACTAATAGTGTCAAATAACAGATAATTCTTATTTACCATAGTTTGCCAAATATCTTCTGTGAATAGGTTTGACAATGTAATTAGCAAAAATAATGAATGTAATTTAGGAAAGAAAGTAGATCCAAGCCTTATCAATGGGCATCATTATATCTGGAAGGCAGTATGTATGCTCTGTAATGAGAAGATAAGAAGATAATCAGAACTACAGAGCCCACTGTTCTTTGCTTTCCTAGCTCTAAAGTTTTTTTTACCATATTCTTCTCTTTCCCGTATGCTCACTTTGGCTTTGCTGGCATGGGGACTAGTGGCTTATAGTCCAGCTAGGTTGAATAATAGCCTCTAAAGGTATCCCAATCCTCCTGAAGCCCGTGCATGTAACTGGGATCTTGCGTACGTGGTTAAGGTCTTAAAATGGGTTCAAGGTCAGGCCTAAATGTAATCACCAGTATTGTTATGAGAAGAAGGCAAAATGAGGGGTGTGACTCAGTGGGAGCACACTCACTAACATGCATAAGTGCCTAGTTTGTATCTCCATCACCACAGAACAAATGAAGGAATGAATGTGAGTGAGGCCCAGAGAGCTTTGACTGTGGAAGAAGATGGCATGAAGAGAGCAGCAAGATGATACTGTGCTTGTCTTGACAATGGACCCAAGATGCCCCAAACCAATGAACCACAGCTCCAGATCTGGAAAAGGCAAGGACATCCATGCATTCTAGAGCCTCTGAAGGGACTACTGTCCTCCCAATGCTCTGATTCAGTCCTATGGAATTGGGCTTCTAGACACCAGTGCCATAAACTATAAGAAAATAAATGCATGTTGCTTTAAGGCATGACGTGCCACAGTAGGTGTTCAGAACCAGCGCTTTCAGTTCATAGGTCCCACATGCCTGCCAATCAAAGACAGTCAAGGAAAGATTGTGCACACATTTTTTTATGTCATCATTCTATCAGCTGTACATTTTAACATGTGTACACTGCATTAGGTGCTATCAACAATCTAGAATTTTTTGAAACATGCAGGAGGACATGTGGAGGTCAGACACAGTACTATACCATTTTATTTAAAGGCACTGGGGGACTCATGAGATTCAGTGTCGAAAAAGGTGCTGGGATCAACACTTCAAGGACACCAAGAAACAGCTCCACATTGGTCATATCGTTACTATGCAGCAGTGGTTTTTTTTTTTTTCTGTTGTTGTTATAGTGCAGGTGATAGAATATTCCAGGCAAGCGCTGTGCCACTCTGCGCCACATTCCCAGCCCATTTGCAGGCCTCTCCTAGGGCCAACACCTTCCCCAGCCTGTCCAGTGCAGCAGGAGCATCTGTTACACAAGCAAGCACTTCTTTCACTAGCAAGGACAAACCCTGATGGCTAGGAGATTTTCTTAAATACCTCTAACTGCGTGGGAATAAGGCAGCAGGAGGATGGACAAGTCCTCCACTTGTCCAGGAGGATGGACTCATGCATCTTTTCCCTGTATTGATGTTGGTACTGCCCCCAGTGTCTCCCAGCAAGCCTTGGGGAATTTGTGACAGTCTACTCTGCTAAGGTGGTTTGCATCATTGTGTGGCTATGGGCTCCTGGACAGCCTTCTCTGGTCAAGTTTCTTATACGTCCCTGTCTATGTGAGACATTGTAAATCTGAAGATGGCTTTTCCCAGGGCCTGCTCTCAGAGCCTATGAGAAAGTTATTATTATTATTTTCACAGTTTTAAAATTTGTTCTTTGAGAACTTTTTGATCACATTCTCCCCACCTCCCAACTCCTGTAGGAGTTAAGTCCAACTTATGTTGTCTGTGTATTCGCTTGAAAATAATGGCCTTCCCTGGAGTGTGGTCAACCCACTGGAACTATGGTATTAAAGAAATCTCTCTCTCTCAGCAGCTACCAGTTGTCAGTAGCCCCCCTCAGTTAGAGTGGGAATTTGTACCTATTTTCCATCTCCATGTTGGAATTGTTTTCTGGATTGAGCCTGCAAAGGTCTTTTGCATGCTTTCATGAGTGCTGTGTTTATAGGTGCAACTGACCTGCAGTGTCTGAAAAACAGTTTTCTTTTAGTTGTCTATCATCTCAGGCTTATACAGTCTTTATATTCTTTCTTCTGCAATAATCCAGAATAAGTGAAAGGGAATTTGTGATAGAATTGTCCCGTAGGGATGAGCATTCTCTCTTATTCTCTCCGTTTTGTTCAGCATCAGCTGTGGTCTTTGTGTAATTGCTATCTACTGAAAATAGAAACATCTCTGTTGAAGAATGAAAGATACATTAATATATGAACATAATGACAAGCCATTAGAAGTCAGTTTAACACTGTGGCCATTTAGAAGAATATCAGCAATAGGTTCTCCCCTAGGGCTTAACACAGGTGTGGCTAAAGGGTCCTGACCCCAATCATGGCGCCAGGCATAGGTTTCATCTTGCAACAGATCTTGAATCTAATTCTAAAGTGGTTGATGACATGCCGTTCATGCCACTGCTGCACCCATGAGCATTTCTTACCCTGCTGGTTGTCCCTGCAGCTCTCAGAGGTCACAGATAGGTAAGGCTGATGGTATTCTGGTCTTCAGTATTCTTCCACAATAAGATGGACTTCAGTCCCTGAATACTCCTAAATTCAGAACCCCAAAGGCTACTACCAAGTAAAGGACTTGGCTCAAGATTGTTTTCTTTCCTTATTTCAAGGTTGTGCTGGTCCTGAGGGCACTCATAACAGCTCCAGGTAGACAGCATTTCCCTCTAGACTGTGGACTGAAATGACCTGAATAGATTCAGAAAGCTTTCTGCCCTTTAAAAGCATCCCCTTAGAGTCTCTTATATGAATCACAAATGGCATCCCTGGAAAGTCTTTTCCATTATGAGAAACTTCAAACTGTGAAGACTAATTAGGTGTGGGCGTTAATTGTTCCAAACTCATCAGTGAAAAAGGTGTTATAGAAATAAAGATTTTAAGTTGTTTTTCCTTTAAAGCTGCAAACAAGTACTTTAATGTTTATTATCCCTGTTGGCTGGCTTTTATATGTTGAGTATGAAATATAGTCTTGTCACTCTGCCATTATCACTCTCCCTCTGAATTTGGGTCACATCAATCCGAATTGGACGTTGGCTTCCACTTACCATGTCCAGTGTTGTGCTTGTGCCCTGTTGAAACTCAGCACTGTTATCTCCCATCCATCTGTCTCTAATGGCATTCAAGGTAACAAGACCTCATTACACAGTTTTACTCTCTAGAAGCTCAGCAAATGAACTCTGGATTATCTTTGGCTATGCTCTCTTTTTGTCTTTACAGAGAAACTTGAACTTGGCAGAAATAGGTTCGGATCACCTGAGGGGAAGACACACTTTATAAGTTAGGTTTTCAGTGCATGGGTTAGCTGAAAGGTATTTTTCTGTCTCTGTGAATTCAAGGGCAGCAGAGCTGGCTCAACTGAATCTTTTATCTGCTCCGTACTTTCACCCATTATTTTGGTTTGGAAGTGACTTAAGTGTATTATATAATGCTCTATGAGATGGAAATTTTCAATGAGAGAATGCTTTGTTTGGAAGTTGATTTACTTCCAGTTCAGTCTTCTTAGTTCTTAGTATTTATACTTACAAAACTACCATTGTAGAAAATGATGTAGAGCAACTGTGAAAACTGTAGTTTTGAAAAAAGGCAAATCCTTGTAGCTTTTGTCTATAGAAAAGAGAAGATGACATTCAAGGTTTAAAACAAGAACATTCTTGACTGGTTGACTGTCAGTGTTGAGGCCTCTTTTATTATTGTTCTTAAAGACTCAAGTTTAACCAAGGATGGATGCACATGGTTTGGGGGCGGGGGTAGGGATGGGCGGAGATGTTCTAAGCGGGATGGCTGTGGGTATGCTTTTTAGAAATGTATATTATTGCTGTTGCAGTTATAAAACCCTGATAAACGCATCTTAAGGGAGAAGGGATCATTGTAACTCACAGTTAAAGGTACAGTTCATTATGGCAGGCAAGCTAAGGCAGCAGGAACTTGAAATAGCTGCTTACATCGCACACACCCTAAGAAGCAGAGAACAGTGAGTGAGTGCACATTACTGCCGACCTCCCTTTCTTCACTTGTCTAGTCCAGGATCCCAGCCAGGGACCAGTGCTGCCTACAGAGGGCAAGTCTTCCCATCTCAGTTGTCGTAATCGAGATAACCCCTCAGAGGCAGGCCCAGAGGCTCCTTTCCCATGTAATTCTATATCTAGACAAATAACATTGGGCATCATGGTGCTTTCAAAGGAAACATGGCTGTTATGTATATTTGTATACATAGAATATCTGTTCTGTGAATTGCTGGTAGAACACTTAGCAATACATACTTAATAGCACAGGTTCTTTTCCATGTGGTCTGGTTAAACTCGGTACCATTAGGTACTTCTTTTTCTTTTTGGGTATGGCTGGGATTTTTTTCTAGGTTTACAAAGGCTACTTTGCCAGTAGCCTTTCATAGTTAGAAGCTGGTCAGGACATGCTACATGGCCAGAGTGTGCTTGCTGCATAGAACAGGACAAGAATCTCACTGTCATGTTCTTTCAAACCTAAGTGTCATCTCCAGACAGGCACAGAAGTTCATTCTTTCTTCCCAAGAAGGCCTGAGCCATGGGAACTAAATTCCACAGCAGAACAGTTACATAAGCAATGAGTTTCTAAGCACACAAAGGCTGGGGCTCCTACTCATTGCTTGTAGGTGATGGGCACACAGAGAGCCTTGTACTCACAGAGAAGCACTAAGGGATCCCACACAGGGATCTCTCCCTAATGGAAGAGATAAAAATCGAATACCTGCAATCTATCCAAAGGCTAAAAGTGGATTTGGTTAATGACCTGGTGACCTTATTGCTATGTGTGGAGGCAGACCACAGCTGCATTTTGCTGTAGAGGCAGACTTCACACAAATTCCCCAGAATCATTATCCCAGACTCCTTCCTCCCTAGAACATTACCCATCCACAGGGGAGATGTCACATGCATTTTATGGACTACTGACCTCTATGCTATTGGTCAGAGGCCATACTAGGTGCTGGACCTTTTAGCTATAGAGCCCACCCCACGGTCACATGTACTTTGTGAAAGAGTTTCTATGTAGTCACAGCTTAAGCTTTATTATGCACTTGGAGTTGGACTGATTGATCTGATTATTGCCTGGAAACCTTTTCTCAAGTTGTACTGTGTTTTAAATATGCTGGCAAAGAACCACCTGGCATTAGATTCCCTGAAGTCTGATCCAGGTTGACAAAGTCAATCTGCATTAGGTTTTTATTCTTCTCTTTTCTCACAGTTTGCTTCCCTATTTGACACCTGCAGGGGACCCCTTCGTGTAGGGATACAAAATGACACAGCCACTTTGAAAGGGTTTTCAGCAGTTTCTACAAAGCTGAACACAATCTTGCTGTGGGATTCAGAAATAATATTCCCAGATACTTATCAAATAAAATGAAAACACATCCACACCAAGTGTTTATGTGACTACCCATGACAACCTTCTACTGTTGAAAGAGCTGGTACAACTAAGACACATTTCAACAGAATGGACAGATAAAACAGTATCAGAAACAGAATAATGGGATATTATTCTTCTGTGAAAAGAAATAAAGAGGCACAAAAGAAACTTAAAGCGTATTGAAATGAAAGAAGTCAATCTTAAAAAGGTGTACTCTTTATGATTCCAAATCTTTGACAACCTGGAAAGGCAAAATTATAACAAAAAAATCAGTGGTCCAGGGATTGGAGAAGCCAGGGGGAAAGGATGAGTAGGTACAGGAGATTTTAGGATCTGAAACTTGTCTACATGATACTGCAATGGTGAAGGTTATACACTTATTGAAACCACAGAACTTCACAGAATGAAGAGTAGAACTCAATATTTACAAAATGAAAAAGAGTTCTGATGTCAGGGGACCAGCATAGAAGGAGAACAGGAGATGTGACAAGAGAATCTAAACAGATTGCAAATGTCCGAAACTGCTCTGTTTGAGGGGCAGGGAAAAGTGCAGATCAGGTAACTATTGAGAGGCACCTGGAGATTAACAGCGAAAGAGGCCATAAGCATTGCACCTGGCTGAAAAGCTCTTTCTTCAGTGTAGAGATTAGCTCTCCCAATGTTGGTGCACATTTATATTGGATCTGAGTGTATTTTCTGAAGAATAATTCCAAACACTATTTTATGTAGAGACTTTGCCCTGAAAGAGGAAGCCGTCTCCACCTCACAATGAAAGTGTTGCCTATACTTAGTAGCACTCTCCCAAAGTATGCAGTAGAGAGAGGGTGAGAGAGGGAGGAACAGATCCCTGACAAATGCTGCTTATGCCTGGTGAGTAGGCCAGTGTCAATGGTTATAAACCATAATGTTGGCATGCAACCTTGATGTGATGTGAGAAGAATCAGACTCACCTCTGCAATACATTTCCTCCAGAGCATAGCCATGAGAAAAGTATCAGGCAAATGCGGCGGAAACCTATGATATGCCTGGCCAATAACTACCTAAAACTGCCTAGGCCATCAGAAATAATGAAAGCTTGAGAACATGTCATAGCAGAAGGAGCAAGGAGACATGGACACTTGTTAGAGTATGTGTCCTGACAGAGAAGGGACACTGAGTGAGAACCAAGGACAGACTGAATAACAGACCTCAGTTGAAAGCAACGTATCAGTATTTGTTTCATAACCTCATAAACATGCAACTCATAACACCAATAATAGAGAAACAAGGCCAAATGCGTGGTGGCACTGTCTCCTCAAGTTTTCTGTGAATCTAAAACAGTTCTAATGACAGTTTACTTTTTGAAGAAAATATTTGTTGTCCAACAAAATATATTTTTAGCTTTGTTAAATTTGGAGCACGTTGAAAGAGCCAGCGGAGCTAATTTATTCTTGTGAATATTAATAATTTAGTTGTTTATATGTTGAGGCAAGGCCTCCTTAGGAAGTCACAGCTGGGCTTAACAATGAGCTTCCTGCTTCTGCCTCCTGAATGCTGAGATCACAGTCAGGGGTTACCCTGCCAGGTGTGGAGGACGCATTAGTGATGGTCGTCACCGGGACAAAGTGTGTGGCAGAAACAACTGAGGGGACTAGCAGGTCTGTTTTGTCTCACACTCTCAGAGGATCCAGTCTGTCATGGCAGGGAGGGTTGGTGGAGTCGCCGAGTTCACGTGACTGAGGGCCAGGAAACAGAAAGACCTGAAGTCTTTTGTTTCATCTGGATCCCTAACCCGGGAGGCGGAGGCTGTGCCGCTGTGCTGCTTGGATTTGGAGGTGAGACTCCAGTCTCCGAGGTGATTCTGCCCAGTCAGTGGACAACGAGGATTAACCATCACAGCAAGTAACGTGATAGCACCCTACCCTGCAAATAATACTGTACGGATGTCATATGATATTCTAGGCAGCAAGTTCTAGTATCTAGAGTCTTCCTGTGTGTGTGTGTGTGTGTGTGTGTGATTTATGTTTGTTTTGTTTTGAAGCAATCACAGTAGAAGCCTGCTCCTGTTTTCTGTGATACCAAAGCATAAGCCTTAGAAAGATGCTAGGTGTGCCTGCTTTCTTTGCACTAGGACTTCACTTTATGCCATTTTCATTTCACAACCAGAATCAAAAGTAGTGAGAACTCATTAACTGTCTAAAAAATCCTGTTATAGGGTTTTTAATATGTTGAAATAACAGAACATTAGATTGGTATTTTTTTTTTACATACAAAATGCACAAGCTAGTCAGGTCACAGAGAAGCTTTGCAAATACTGTGCAGAACCTTTATAGTAGCTGTCACCAAGACAGTACACCGAACCTACTCTTAATACCTCAGCCTTCCCATTTTTTTTTATTAATTACAATTTATTCACTTTGTATCCCAGCTGTAGCCCCCTTCCTCATCCCCTCCCAATCCCACCATCCCTACCTCTTCTTCCCCTATGCCCCTCCCCAAGTCCACTGATAGAGGAGGTCCTCCTCCCTTCCATCTGGCCCTAGCCTATCAGGTCTCATCAGGACTGGCTGCATTGTCTTCCTCTGTGGCCTGGCAAGGCTGCTTCCCCCCCCTCAGAAAGAGGTGATCAAAAAGATTCATTTTTATGTCCTGGCTTCAGCATCTCTTGAGTGAGACTGTGCTCTTGGTCACAAATTGGTTCTTTGTGAACAGTAGGACAAAGAAGATGATGATGTCATCACTGCACCAGGCATAGCTTAGTCTTCACTCAGACCTGACTATCATTTGATGAACAAAAGATTAAAATACCCAAACTGTCAGATTCATGATATGGGTTTCCATGGGATTGAAAAATGTAGGACTCTTAGGATGTCATATTAAATGGCAGAGGACACCAAATCCCTACCAGAAAATGTGAAAATACTAGAGAAGAGGTGGCAAACCATTCAGTGATTTTCTAAATGATAACCCCTACAAAACTGTGAATGTTGGTGTCAAATGGAAGTTTTATGTAACATATTTTGTTATTTTACAAATTGGTATTTATAGTGGCTCAAAACAAAACAAACCAATCAACCAACCAACCAACCAAAAAAAAAAAAAAAGAGCCATGGTCAGTCAGACTGCTATAACAGGCGCAGTGACACAAGTTAAAACTCATCCACCATAGCTACGGCTGAAGACATTCATCTGAGAGAATTTGGGTACTGCAAATCTTCTCATCCTTTCATGTATGGCAGTTTTGTTCTGAACCTTATGAGAGGGCAGATCTAATAGTCTCAGCAAAATAAGGCCATAGGATTCATTTGTGTAAAAGAAAACCAGAGCCATAGGTTTGAAGGATTAACACATGGTATGAAGCTCGGGATTAATATGTATAGTTATAAAATATAAACTAAATGTAATAATTTAGTTCATTTAAGAGAGTAAGCTAGAGCCCAGTGTTGGAGCTGTCATCCGCTCCTCAGGGCACCCCTGCCCAGGTCAGAACTGACAGAACCTTCCCTTGGCCAACCAAAGGGAAACAAATAGAAGCAATAGAAATCTTCTGGCATGGAACTCTGGGGCTGGTGGAGTATGTCAGTCTTAGAGGGAATGGTAGTGGTTGAGGCTTGTTTATTTCTCTGGCAGCTGAGTTGTGGATGTGTGTTTTAGGGATGCCAGGAGAAGAATGGGTTAAAAGAAAAGCCCATGGGAGGAAGAGGTATCATGTCCTCAATCTCACCTCAACTTCAGACCTATCTGCTAGGGTCTTGTCCCTGTGAGAGCTGGTAGTTGTCCCTGTGAGAGCTGGTAGACATTAGACACAGGAGCCACCTGCTGCCACTCAACCATACCCTAATTGTCAACAAGTGTATCTGCAGTCACATGCCTATCATGAGGTACTGGATAGCAACAGCCATCACAATCTGCAGGTGACAACCCAGGAGGAAAAGAGAAGGCCCATATCCTGACACTTGTCTTTGAAGAACACTCTGAAAATGTGCGAACGAGGGACCTACATCTAATGTGCTAACAAGGGTAGCACATCTCTCCCAGAAATTATCCATAGCATCCCCGCCACTGTTGTCACCACAAAAATGTAGAAGAAAAGGAGTTATTCCCACCTCTGTACTTTGTGACAAAAAGTGTTTGATGATGCTGTTATGACATAGTTGCTTAGAAACACAGACTCAAAATGGCTGACTGAGATGCTAAAGAAGTTGTCCTTCATACTCCAAAAATATGTACAGTGGATGCTCCACCCTTATGGGGAGAAAAATCTCTTTTTGCTAAGAAATAATGAGCCTTTGGTCCCATCCCTGTACTGTTAAAGTTTCTTCCCTGACTCCTCCAAAGAGCTATAGGCCGAGGAAGACACAGAAAATGTCTGTGAACAGCTTCCCCGTGAATGTTCCAAGCAGGAGACTGTGCCCATTGATGCTGAACTAACAAAGACTTCAGAAATTCCTGTTTAGGTGAAGAACTGAGGGAGTGGGCTGCAAAGGGGCTAAGTTGAGGCCAGCAGTAATGACTGGAAGACTATAGGCTTTCATAGCTTAAACCTTGGACCCAGCATATATGTACATACTCAATACAGAAAACAAGGTTCAGCATAAGAGGAGAATAGTCTTTAGCTGCTTAACTTTTATTCTTTTATCAAGTTTTATTGCTGTTTCATGCTTTATTTATTTGTGCCTATGTGTAAGTGTGGGTGTTAAAGTAGACACTGGGTGAGTTTCTGTGTGGAAGCTGAAAGCAGACACTGGGTATGTCCCTTCTCACTCACCACACCTTATCTTTTGAGCTAGAGTCTCTCACTGACTCTGAGCTCCACACTCTGATGTGGCTGACTGCCAGGGAGCCCCCGTGTTCACCCCTTTCACCTTCTCTGTGCTGGGATTACAGGTGGGAGCTACCACACTCAGCACTTACACACATGCCAGGAATCCAATCTGGGCTATACTTGTGTGGCAAGCACTTTTCCACAGAGCTTTCCAAAAGATATGTAGTTACTGGCTAGTTTTAGCCAGATCATTTCTAGGCAAAATCAGCTGGTGATATCCAATGAAGTAAGGATAATTGGCGTTTCCAATTTTACCTGGTCGTGGGTGACAGAGCACATGTCCTGTGGATACTAAAAAAAAAACAAAACATTTCCACTTCTCTGTTTCTTCACACCCCAGCTACACGGCTAATAGTTCAGTTTCTGTGTCCCCCCCTTATGTTAAATGTTCTTGGACAGTAGTTCTCAATTGGGGGTTGGCCTAAACTCATTGGCAAACACAGATATTTACATTACGATTCATAACAGTAGCAAAACTACGGTTATGAAGTAGCAATGAAAATAATTTTATGGTTGGGCTACATCACAACATGAGGAACTGCATTAAAGGGTCACCACGTTAGGAGAGTTAAAAGTTGCTGTTCTAGGATAAGTGCTGGCCACACATCAGGAAAGGGGACATGGAACAGCAGGAACCAAAAATACCGACACTCAGTCTATTGGCTGTCCAACTACAAAGTTCACCTTACTGCACTCACTTCTGGAAAAAAGAGAAAAGAGAAGAGCTATTTCTCATCCTTTCCCAGTTGTGCATGGGTTAGGTTTCATCACGTTCACTTTCATTTCCAAATCCACCTCTGGCCAGGTGGTACAACTCACATGAGTGCTCTGCTATGCGTTACCCACACCAAGTATGCTATATAAGTGGCGTTACATAAAACGCTGAGGCCCGTTGTGTCTTCCTCCTCGGATGTGGATCTTGCTTTCCAGAAGCTGCACGCCATAGGGCACTGTGATGAAGACCTGCCCTGGGCAGCACCATAGCACCTGGGAACTTCAGATTTAGAACTGGGAGGGTCAACCACCATGTTTGCAACTCTCTGCCTCTCTCAGCAAGGACACTCAGTGTGGTCTACTGCTCCCAGATCAGGTGGGCTCTTTGGGGGTGGGGGCATCACTTGCCAACTTCCTACATTCTTCTCCAGCCTCAAGTTCAGCTTCTCTGGGTGAAGTCAAGCCTTCATCCAGTTTGACTGTGTTTCTGCCCTAATAACCTTGGCACCTGAAACTTGACATTCTTTTCAAAATTCAGTATGTGTAGGAAAGTCATCTCCATTAATACACTTTACTAAAATCAGTCATTTTCATTGTGGTATGAATATTCTTTGCTTTCATTTTCTGATATATATGCTTTACTTTTCATTTTTGGCTGTTAAATACAGCAGTATAGACATTGATGTGTATTTCTGTTCAAACATGTTTTTTCTTTTGAAATATGTGTATATGTACTCGTGTGTGAATTTGTATGCATGTGAGTGGTGTGGAGAGCATGGGGTCAATGTTAAGTGTCTTCCTAGTAGAGGCATAGGTGAGTCAAGTGTGAATGTTTCTAATTTTCTTTATGGTTATATTTCTTTATGACCTTCTAGTTCTATGAAATGTGTGTAAGGATTTTACTTCTTGATTTTCCCAGGAATACTTACTATTAGATTTTAATATTTATACTTATTTGATGGGTGTGATACAGTACCACATTATAGCTCCTATGTCAAGATTTTGTGGCAGGTATCATTATAAACCCAGTTTTAGAGATGTGAATTTTAAAGCTTAGGAAATTAGTTGTCCTAGGCTTTATAGTTTTAACAGATTGGCAAGCCAGAGTAAGCCTGACACCATTTCATCCTCAGGTCCACACCATTTATTATCTTGCTCCAACATGCTAACTTATGCTTCACTGTGAGTCCAGATGTTTTCTTATAATGCAGAAGCAGACGGGGAGTTGACTTTTCCCTCATTCTGTATTCCAGAAGACTTCGCTGTAAGTACCCTAAACATTCTATTCATCTTCTATTTCCTGTTCCATTCCTTCCATACTTTTTGTCATCTTCTCTCTTTCTTTTTTTTACCCTTATATATTATATATCTTCCATCCTCACATATTTTTAAAAAGTGATTTTAGTTCAGTCATCCTGCATGGATATTCATGGGATTAAGAGGATGGAATTACTTGGTAGTTTGGAAATGGTTGTTAGCACAAATGCTCTCCAGAGCAGCTGCTTCTGATACACACCACTTGTCTATTTTAATTAGAATAAAATTTAAGCTTTCCTGGGAACTGAAATTATAATTTCAAGTTTATAATTAACAATGAAATGTTGGGTTGAGAGTCATTCCACTCACCCCTGCGTTATTTCTTCATTCAGTTTCTCTGACGAGTTCAGTTCATAGCTAAAGGAGAGTTACCACCTAAAGAGATAATGTGAGAAATGTGTTTGGAAAACAGAACACAAGTGTGGGATTGCTCCACGTGGACCTCACAGTGGAAATTCAGTGGTAGGCCTGCTGAGACCCAGTCATCCACCACCAAGTTTTGCAAATCTCCAGCTTTGGGGGTTTATCAGAAAGAAGATGTAAGAAGTGACCCACATAGGACTCTTTCCTTATGCCGAGGCAGCCTCTCTCTGTCTTCAAGACATTTTGATTTCTGTGAGCATTTGTTTTATGTTGTTATCCCCACCATAGAAAGAGATATCTTTGACACCAAAGCTTCTGACTCTGTCTTTGATGCCTCATAGAAAGTATTGCTCTGAAGATGTCCAATGCATGGCTGTAGAGTTAAGTCCAACGGAGTTCATTAGGGTGGTGAACACTCCACCTTCCAGTTCTAAGCGTGCCCGTGGAGCACTAACACTGGGCACTTGATGTCTTCTAGGAGCACAGAAAGTCGCTCAATCTTCAAGTCTTATAGTAGAAAATGAACGTTTCCTAGGTGATTTGTGTGGAGTGAAGTAATGGCGAGAACAGATCACCATAAAAGCAGCTCCATACCTGTGGCAGAGGGGAAAGGGCAGGGTGCCTCATCTTTGGAGAGAATGGTTTGATTTTACGCAAAATTTATGGTTTAAAAACAACCTTAGTGCTTATAGAGTATGAAAGGGCTTGGAAAAAAAACACCAATGTTAATTTTGAATAAAATTGTGCCAGAATTCACCAGAATGTTTTAGAAAAAGTTGCACGGAATATCAAACAAGACCTTAGAACACATCTCATTTAGTTTCCAAAACCTGGCAGCACAAAGGAAGAATAGATACAGTTGTTGATCCCTCCACACATGGGCAGACACTGAGTTATTTTCAGTTTGGGGCTATTATGAATGGAGATTTTTATGGATACTTAAACATTTTTTTTAAGAAAAAAAAAATCCCTGGAGCCCAGCGTGGCCTAGATGTCATTCTACAGTATAGCCTGGCATCACTCTTGTGACCATCCTCCTAAGGCAGCTTCCTGAATGTTGGGATTTTAGATGTGAGCTACCAATACCATACAATGGACATTATTATGCAGTTCTTTCTGTGGACAGATAACTGAGTAAATACCTAGGAGTGGAATTGTAAAAGCAAAAGTAATCATGTAAGTGAATACCTCAGTGTTAAAATGACTGCAGATTTTTTTTTTTTTCACCAACAGTGAGAAGAATTTTAGTTGCTATATAGGCTCTTCAATATTTGGTGTATTTAATATTTTCAAACTTTAGAAGTTCTTGTGAAAGCTGCAGTAGGATTATTGGGACTGTGAAGCCGGGCTGGACTATACAATGAGGTCTAGGCCAAGCTGGGCTACAGAGACTTTCTCTTTTTTTTTTTTAATTTATTTATTTTTATCTCAATCACAGGTTAGGTACTTTGAATCCCAGGCATAGCCCCCTCCCCCATTCCCTCCTACCCTCACACTCCCTCCCTCATCTCCTTCTTCCCC
>CM053750.1:2487437-2512703 GCA_028658305.1 Pachyuromys duprasi | reverse complement strand
GATTTTCTCACCGTAGGAGTTCCGCTCACCTGGCACTCACAATGCTGGCGTTTTAGGTCCCAGAGTTCAGTCTCCTGGTCGCTGCGTTGTTTTTGCTCTCCTACTCCTCAGACACAGTGTTCTCTCATGGCAGCCATCTTGGATCTCCAGAGACTTTCTCTTAAAAAATGTTTAAGTATCCATAAAGATCTCCATTTGTGATAGCCCCAAACTGAAAATAATTCAATGCCTACCAGTTTTCTCTGTGATTTCTTCTTTGAGCCATATGCTGTTAAGTATGCTAGTTCCAGTTGCCCTTAAAGTGAATCCAATGTGCTTTTAATTTGCACATGTCTGATGACTGACCATGTTAAGCATATTTTCATTGCTCTTGACTTTGATGCCTTCCAGAAAAGAAAAGCTAAGACCACATTGCTGAAGACACTATCCTTTGGACATGAGACTTGGAGGAATCTACCTGCATTTGAACTGGAAGCCTCCTCCCCAAGGACTGGCTCTCACCGCAGTGGAAGGAGCTGTGCAAGCTGCCAGGGCAGGAAACCATTTAACAGTTCTGTTCAGCTATCATGTCACAAACCGCAGCACCAAGCATGGTGCTTTAAAAGTTGCAATAGCAGCGCTTATATCTTTTGGGTAACTGGAAGTTCCCTAACAGGATTTAAGATTTGGTCAATAGGAGGGGGTTCATTTCTGGGATTACAAACATAACTAACTACCTATAGCCAGGGAATTCATGCAACTTAGAAGAGACCCTACTACTGACTCTTTCCTAAACTAGTAAAAATTCTAGCAGCAAAAGGCTCAGTCCCCATTGAGAAAGGCAAAGAGGATAGACATCAGAAGAAGGAGAAAACAGGGAAAAAGACAGGAGCCTGCCACAGAGGGACTCTGAAAGGCTCTACCCTGCAGGGTATCAAAGCAGAGGCTGAGACTTATGGCCAACCTTTGGGCAGAGTGCAGGGAATCTTATGAAAGAAGGTGGAAATAGCAAGACCAGGAGAGGACAGGAGCTCCACAAGGAAAGCAACAGAACCAAAAAATCAGGGCACAGGGGTCTTTTCTGAGACTGGTACTCAACCAAGGACCATTCATGGAGGTAACCTAGAACCCCTGCACAGATGTAGCCCGTGGCAGTTCAGTGTCCAAGTGGATTCCATAGTAATGGGACAGGGACTGTCTCTGACATGAACTGATTGGCCTGCTCTTTGATCATCTCCCCCTGAGGGGGGAGCAGCCTTACCAGGTCACAGAGGAAGATAATACAGCCACTTTTAGTGAGACCTAATAGACTAGAATCAGAAGGAAGGGGAGGAAGACCTCCTCTATCAATGGACTTGGGGAGGGGCATTCATGGAGAAGGGGGAGAGAGGGTGGGATTGGAAGGGGAGGAGGGAAGGTGCTACGGGGGGGGGATACAAAGTGAATAAAGTGTAATTAATAAAAAATAAGAGGAAAAAGTAAAAAAAAATTCTAGCAGCATTCTAAAAAATCACCACAGACAAGTATATCTCCATCCTTCATCAAAGAAGCCTCTTTCTGCAGCAGATGGAGATCATTACAGAAGGCCACAACTGGTCAAAATGCAGACAAGTGATGGTGAGTGCCCACCTCAATACACTTACAGCACAACCTTTACAACTAAAGCTCAGGGAACACCGCAGAGGGGGGTGGAAGGATTTAAGAGCCAGAGGACTAGCGTCTCTGCTGTGAGACAGTCTCTTCTAAAAGAGGAAAAAAAGATGCAAAGTGGGGCAGAAGAAAGGGAGAAAGGGGTGGATTTGTGTCCCAGAGGAGGCACGGCCGAATATGTTTGAACACATACAGTTCTCAAGAAAGTCATAGAATATAATATTATTAAAGTAACAGTTTTTAAATGGAAAGGTTTACATTTCTACTTTTCTATAAATTTTGCTTTTTTTTGTAGTGTGAAGACTAAAAGCTAGAAATTTCTTTTAGGCTCTGCTATAGCTTTATGCCACAGGTTTTGATGTGCTGGGCTATAATTAATATTCACTTTGCAGCCTCTTTAAGTTTTCTCTGTGATTTCTTCTTTGACCCATCTGCTGTTAAGTATGCTTGTTCCAGTTGCCCTTATTTGAAGATGGTATGATCCTAAACTTGAGACCTAAAGACTCTATCAGAAACAGTAGCTCTGGTAAGCATGTTTACCAAAATAGCATGATACAACAATACATGCAAATGGCAGCAGCTTTTCCCCACACTGATGATGGACTTGCTGAGAAAGGAAGCAGGAAAAAGACATTCACAGTAACTTAAACATACCTCGGAACACACAACCAAAGAGGCAAAGCAGTTTGACAAAGAAAACTTTTAAATATTTAGGAGTAATGTTGAAGTAGGCAGACCCCTCATATTCACATATTGGAAGAATCAATATTGTGAAAGTAAGTTTGTTATGAAAAGCAGAATCAATGCAATCCCCATCAAAAATCCCAGGGACTTTCTTTTAAAAACGTGATTTGGAGACATTATCTTAAAATTTATATAAAAACAGAAAAGACCCTAAACAGCCAAAACAAATAAGTAATGGTGGGGGTACCACAGTACTTGATTTCAAATAATGCTATAAAGCCATAGGAACAAAACCAGCATATCTAGAACAAAACCACGTGCGGACAAATGACATAGCATAAAGCACCCAGAAATAAATTCATGAAGTATAGCCATTTGATTCCTGACAAGGGTAGAGATGACAGCCTTTTTAACACACGTTGCTTGGAGAACAGAGTATCTGGATATAGACAAATAAATCATACTAATATCATGCATCCTCGCAAAATGAAATATTTAATATATCAGAAACTTTAGTGTAAAACCTGAAATTCTGGAACTGCTAGAAAAAAAAAACCATAGAAGACAAATTCCCTTGAGATTCTGCAGATCCTTCCAAAGGACCTGCCTTCTACCTGACCTATCCTTTGATGCCAGCTGCCAATACCTGAAGGCAGGATCTGCCTAGGAGTCTGCTGGTGGCAGCAGCCTGACAAGCAGGTAGGGATCCTCATTCTCCTTTATGTCTCTCATTTTCAATCCACCAGTCTTACACCCAGCCCTGAGGCACACAACCTGCAGGAGCCAGTCTTTCCTCTCTGACTCCTCTCCTTGGGGATTCTGCTGAACCTCCTGGTAGACCCAGCTTTCTGTCTCCATGTGGACCCTTTCAGACCTCCTTTTAGCCCACCTCAGTTCCTTTGTGTCATCCCCAAATACCTGGAAACACCTTCTACCCTAAAACCTAGTGGAGACACCTGGCAGGGATTAAAAACACTCTGTACCAGGCAACCCACAACCACCGCACCAACTAAGATCCAGAAATGACAACAAAAACCGAGGAGTCGAACGCCTACCCAACAAAGACAAAACCAGATATCAATACCTAGAAATGATCTCATACCCAGATGCCTAGACACCAGTGTGAAAACACAATCATTACTAGCCAAGACACTATGTCTCCACCAGGATCCCGCAACCCTACTACAGTTAACACTGAGAAATGTAATATAACTGACATACAAACAAAAACTTTAAAATGGCAATTATTAGTATGTTCAAGGACCCGTAAAAAAATATGAGTAAATCCCTTAATGAAAACTGTGAAAACACAGACAAACCGTAGAATAAAGCGATGAAAACAGTCTGAGACAAGAAAGTAAAATAAAATCACCAAAGAAAACCTAAACTAAGGTAAAACAAGAAATGAAAAATTTAGGAAGTCAAACCAGAGCCTCAGAGGTAAGCTCATCAACAGAATACAAGAGATAGAAGAGAGAGTCTCAGGCATTGAAGACAAGATAGAAGAAATGAATACCTCAATAAAAGAAAATGTTAAACCTGAAAGAACATCCAGACACAAAACATCTGGGATACTACGAAAAGACCAAATCAAAGAATAATAGGAGCAGAGGAAGGAGAAGAAACCCAGATCAAAGATACAGAAGATATTTTCAACAAAATCATGGAAGAAACTTTCTTTAAACTAAAGAACGAAGTGCCTACCAAGGTACAAGAAAAATACAGAGCACCATAGAGATTGGACAAGGAAAGAAATTCTCCATAACATATAGTATTCAAAACACTTAATGTACAGAACAAAAAAAATAAATATTAAAAACTGGAAGAGAAAAAGACCAGAATTACACCTGAGTTCTCAGTGGATATGCTAGAAACGAGAAAGTCCTGTAAGAGACCACGAATGCCAGCCTATACTATTATACCAAGCAAAAATTTCAATTACAATGGCTGGAGAAAGAAAAAAAACATTCTATGTAAAACTAATTTTAAAAGTATCTTTCTATAAATCTATCTTTACAGAAGGCGCTAAACCTGAAAAATATTAATCACACCCAAGAAAACACAAGGAATAAATAATTTCAGACCATTTAATCGAAAAAGGGGAAAACCCCACATTATAACAACAAAATAACAGGAATTGCTCACTGATAACTCACAACATCAAAGACCTTAATTCCAAAATAAAAAGACACAGACTAATAGGTTGGATTGGAAAATAGGATCCATCCTTCTGCTGTACCCAAGAAACACACATTACCATCATTTATTATCAACAAAAGGCTGGGATGTTAAGTCCCTACCTACTGCGGGGCATAGCTGCCCTCTACCCTGAACTTTCCAGGCAGGGGCTTCCCCTCCCCTTTCACCTCTGCTTTGCTATGACTCAAAGATGAGTGTCTACTGCCTTTTTCTACAATGTGCATTCCACTGCATGTTACAAACAATGGTGATGCTAACTTGTCTTCAAACTTAAAAAAGATTCTTGCAGGCTACAGGAAATCCACCCACATCCACCTATCAGGTCAGATGGACTCCAGATAAGTACTGCCAATCAACAGCCTAAGTTTCCTAGCTGTTGCCTATTTCAGAGGGTAAGATTCCTCCCCCTTTCTTTAGTTTTGGGGCTCCCCTCCCCCAACTACCAAAACCATGGGCCCAAAAGTTTCAAATGTGCACCTAAAAAAAGAATTTTCTCCCTACTCAACTTTGTCTTCTGCCCATTATCTATGTTCCAGTATTTTGTTAGGTCCAGGTGTTCGCAACATCTAAGACAGTGCCAAAGCAGCGACCCACAGGGGCTCCAGGTAACCTCGCAGATGGTGCCAGCTGGAACTGCATTTTCCCTCCTAGCCACAGATGTTCTCAGATCCTGAACAGCAAGTAAAGCAGCCTGCTCTTCCAGGGCTTTGGCCAACATTCCAGGCTTTTGCCCCACCCCTTATCAGTTCCCCCAATGTCAGCAGGAAGCAGCCAAAGGCAATTTCTTTGCCATTATCCATTTATTATCAACAAAAGGCATGGATGTGAGGTCCCTGCCTGCTGCAGGGAATAGCTGCCCTCTATCCTGAACTTTCCAGGGCAGGGGCATCCCCTCCCACTTCAACATATAATCTGGAAAATGTGCTTTTGTTTTTGTTTTTGTTTTCTCGCCACTCTCCCCCTTTGCATGACAGCAATAGCTGCTTCCAATGAACCTGCACTTATATACTTTGACTTGTCTTACATGAAAAGCTGCCCAATGTCCCCATTCCCTGCTTGCCACTCTTTCCTAGCTCCTCATTTTTAAAAAAATTAAACAAAAATGGAGGAATGTTATGTTGGTGTGCAGGCAATTTAGCTGGCTTGTCCTCAGGGGCCTTTAGGGTCCTAAAAAATGCCCTATGTCACCACCTGTCCTATTTCACCATCCTATGTCATGGCCTGTGTCAGGTGTGTGGGATATAATCCACCTGCTACCCCTGCCCCTCCTCCCCCTCAGTTTAACTCTCTGTCTGTCTTTCTGTCTCTCACTGGGGTGCCCCCACCTTTCTTCCCCCCTTCAACAATAAACTTCCTTATACCAAAATGTTGTGGCAGATTTTTAATCAATATTATAGCTACAAGCAAATGAACCTAAGAAGAAAGCTGGTGTGGCCATTTTAACATCTGACAAACTAGACTTCAAACCAAAACTAATCAGAAGTGATGGAGAAGGACACTACATACTTATCAATGGAATAATCCACCAAGATGACATTTCAATTCTTAGTATATATGCCTCAGACACACAGGCAGGTACCCAAGTTCATAAAAAGTACACACAACAGCTAAAAAAAAAATCACATTTTGACCCTCACAAGGTGATAGTGGTTTCTTCAAAACCCCACTCTCACCCAGACAAAAACCTAAACAGGGAAATGATGGTGTTAAATGACATCATAAATCAAATGTCCCTAACAGACATTTATAGAATATTTCACCCAAACATAAACGAATATACCATCTTCTCAGCAGCCAATAGAACTTTCTTGAAAATTACCCATGCACTTGGACAGAAAGCAAATTTCAACAAACACAAGAAAGGTGAAACAGCACCCTGCTTCATATCTGACCATCAGGGATTAAAGATGAACGTCAATGATAGAGATACAAGAAAGTCTGCAAACTCACAGAAACTGAAAAACTCACTATTGAATAAAAAACGAGTCAAGAGAGAAATTAAAGAAATCAAAACTTTCTAGAACTGAATGAAAAGGAAAACACAACATACCTAAACCTGTAGGACACAATGAAGGCAGTTCTAAGTGGTAAGTTCATAGCAATAAATGCCTACATTAAAAAAACTGAAGGGATTTCATATTAGTAACCTAACAACATATATGAATCCTCTACGACAAATAGAAGTAACACCCAACAGGACTAGACTGCACCGGGAGGTGTGGAGACAGGGGAAGTTTTGTATGAGAGAACAACAAATAAAAATTAAAAAAGAAATGATCAACTTGAGGTGAGATCAGTAAAATAGAAACAGACAAACAACAACAGCAAAAACAATACAAAGAATTAATGAAAGGAAGAATTAGACAGATAAGTCCTTAGCCAAATTAAAAGATGGAGAAGAGGATTCAAATTAACAAATTCTGAGATGAAAGGTGGATAGGACAGCAGACACCAAAAATCAGAGAATCCTATGGACATACATTAAAAACCCATACTTCCCCAAATTGAAAAATCTAAAAGGAATGGATGAATTTCTTGATATACACTACCTACAAAAGTTTTATTGGGATCAAGTAAGCAATTTAAGCAGATATATAACACCCAGTGAAGTAGAAACAGTAATTAAAAGTCTTCTACCTCCCTACCCCCTGCCAAATGTCAAGGGCTAGAAGAACTCAGCACAGAATTCTACCACACTTTCAAAAGAGAGTTAACACTAATACTCTTCAAATTATTCTGCAAAATAGGAAGAGAAGTAACTTTTTCTAAGTCTTTTTATGAGACCACAATTACTCTGATAGCTAAACCAAAGACCCAATAATAGACAGAATTCCAGACCAATTTCACTTATAACCATATCTGTAAAAATTCTCATTAAATTACTTGCAAACTGAATCCAAGGATACATTTTTAAAAATTCATCAAGATCAACTAGGCTTCATTCCAGAGATGCAGGGATGGTTCAACATACATACACTGGTAAATGTTAATCCACCATATAAACAGACTGAAGAACAAAATCTGTGTGATCTCATTAGAAGTAGAAAAGGCCGCAGATAAAATCTAACATCTTCATGATGAAAGTCCTGGAGAGATTGGGGATACAAGGGACATACCTAACATAATAAAGGTGATTTACTGCAAGCCCATAGCGAAGATCAATCTAAATGGAGAGAAGCTCCAAATATTCCCACTAAAATCAGGAACAAGGTTGCGCAGCCTTGCCATTCCTATTCCATATAGTACTTGAAGGCTTAGCTAGAGCAGCAAGTCAACTGAAGGAGATCAAGAGGACACAAATAGGAAGGGAAGAAGTCGAAGTATCATTTAGGCATAATTTGTATGATTTCACATACAAATGACCCTAAAAAGTCCACCAGGAAACTTCTATAGCTAATAAACACTTATAGCAAAGTAGCAGGATACAAAATTAACACACAGAAATCAGTAGCTTTCCTATATCAAAAAGAAAAATGGACTGAGAAAGAAATCAGGGAAATAATACCTTTTACAATGGCTTCAAAAAATCTGTGGGTAACTCTAATTAAGCATGTGAAAGACTTGTATAATAAAACATTTAAGACATTGAAAAACATATTGAAAGAAATATTAGGGTTTAGAAAAAAATTTCCATGTTCATGTGTCAGTAGGATTTAGTGAAAATGGCCATTCTACCTAAAGCAATCTACAAATTCAATGCAATCACTATCAAAATTTCAACACAATTCTTCATAGAAATTAATTGAAAAGACAGTCTTTAGGTTCATATGAAAACACAAAACCCTGGAATAGTTAAAAACAATTCTGAATAATAAAAGAACTACATCTTAAATTGTGCTACGTAGCCATAGTAATACAAACAGCATGATGCTGTCATCAAAACAGACAAGTTGATCAATGAAACTGGAGACCAAGACCTATGTACACACATCTATGAAGACCTGATGTTTGATAAAGAAGCCAGAAAGACACACTGAAAAAACATAGCATCTTCCACAAATGGTGCTGTTCAAACTGAATGACTGCATGTAGAAGAGTGCAAATAGATTCATGAGTTCACCCTGCAAAAACTCAAGTCCAGATGGATCGGACACATCAACATAAAGCCAGATACACTGAATTTGACAGAAGAGACATTAGGAAATAGTCTTGTACTCATTGGCACAGAGAAAGACTTTTGAATAGGACAACAATGGCATAGGCACTAAGATCAATAATTAACAAATGGGACCTAGTGAAATTGAAAAGCTGTTAAACAGCAAAGAACACCATCATTTGGACTAAGTGGCAGCCCATAGAATGAGAAAAGATTTTACCAAACATATGGAAAAAATATACCGAAAAAATATTAGGGTTTAGAAAATTTTTCCATGCTTATGTGCATTCTGAAAGAGGGTTAAAATTATATAAAGAACTCTAGACACTGGAAATCTAGAAAACAAATAATCCAATTAAGAAATGGGCTACAGATCTAAACAGAGAATTCTCAAAAAAAAAAAGAAAGCAAAAAATACATTAGAAGCACTTAAAAGAAATGTTCAATAACCCTAGTCATCAGGGAAATGCGAATCAGAACTTATTTGATATTTCGTCT
The DNA here is from genome assembly GCA_028658305.1 of Pachyuromys duprasi. NCBI lineage: Eukaryota > Metazoa > Chordata > Mammalia > Rodentia > Muridae > Pachyuromys > Pachyuromys duprasi. The sequence goes on along the minus strand of CM053750.1, from coordinate 2,503,597 downwards.
TACACCAGCCAAAAATGGCCAAGATCAATAAAACAAGTTATTGCTCATGCTGACGAGGATGTGAGGTAGAGGACATTCATCCATTGCTAGCGGAGGTGCAACTTAAACAGCCAGGTCTTCTGCTTCTGTATTATGGTTTCCGGTTTTACATTTTATAAGATTTTTCTGTGTGTGAAATGTGTCTCCATATCTGTATGTGTTTCTTGTGCTTTTTCTTTGGCTGTCTTTTCTGTTCGTGTGTTTATTTTGTCCTATTCTTGTCTATTTGTTTTTATTTTATCTTATTTTTTAGAAATTTTTTTCTAATGAGAGAGAAAGGAAGGGTGTGGATTGGGCGGATGGGGAAGTAGGGAGGATTTGGGTGGGACTCAGTGAGGACAAACTCTGATAAGAATATATTATATGGAAAAGCTATTTTCAACTAAAAAATAAAAAGAACAAATAAACAGACAAACAAAAACCCTTATTTCTTTTTTCTAACATCCTTATTTCTTTTTTCCCCCTAATCCTATTTGTTCATGGATTCTACAGAATCAATTTAACCTTTGTTTTTCTGAAATATATTAGAAAATGGTATGTTTTATATTACATTGTTTTATTAAAAAAACTTCAAAAACATATGCAAAGACTTTCTGAAATGTACTGCAGTGGCTTTGGAAATAATCTCAAGAACTGACAAATGGGATTGTATGAAATTAAAAATTTTCTTCTTAGAAAAGGCAATGTTTAAGCAGAGTGAGAAGCAGCCTACTGTGTATCTGATAGGGGATTACTAACGAGAACCTATGAGCCCCCATAGTCCTAGCTATAAATGGACAAAGGCTGTGCCTAAAAGGAGAAATACAATCGGCCTAGTAAGTATAGGAAGGTATGTTCAACATCCTTTGTCACTAGGAAAGCACACATGAAAACTACATTGAGATACTGTCTTACTCCAGCTAGACCGGCCATCTCGAGAAAATAAATGTCAAGCAGTACTGGAGAGGACGTAGAGAAAATGAGTCCTCATGCACTGACATTTATTCTTCCATAAGGAAAACTGAAATTAGTTGTAGTAAAAGGGATGGAACTGGAGAATGTCATGTTAAGCAAAATGAGCCAGAATCTGAAACACAAATTTTTCATGTTTTCTCTCATGTCCAGAAGCTAGAAGATGTATGTATGATCTGATAATAGGAGGCCCATGTGGGGAGAAGAAGGACTTTAGTAGGAGAGGGACCAAGGGAGCAAGAGAGCACAGAGGGGGAGGCAAAAAGAGAAACTGTATTTCTCTCCATTGCAGAATCTAGGTTTACAGGCAGATAACAGATGGATGGGTAGATAGACGGTCAGAGAGATGAAATCAAAACAGAAGTAGACTACCCAAAGAACGGAAGTGGACCAGAGGCAAAACAAGGGAAGTTAAAGAAACCAAGCAAAATACAATAATATCCATGCATGAAAATGTTATAATGAGCCAGGTGTGATGACACACACCTGTAATCCCAACACTCAGGGAGGCAGAGGCACATGGATCGCAGTGAGTTCAAGGCCAGCCTCGTCTACAAAGTGAGTCCAGGACAGCCAAGACTACACAGAGAATCCCTGTCTTGGACTCTCTTCCACAAAATGTTATAATGAAACCCATTATTTGGTACACTGACTAACATTTTAAAAAGAATTATATCTGTTGAATTTTTACATATTTGACAATTTCATATATTTTAATATTATAATTGTACATGATATACAGAGGATTTTGTCCCTCTGTGTCTTGGTTATTTCACTTAGAATACTATCATCTAAAGTTTATCTATGTTGTTGCCAATGATAGGACTTTCTTCCTTTAAGAGGCCAAATATTATTCTCTCCTCCCCTAGCTCTCTGTTGGCACCTACAAAACTCGCTGTACTTTTGTCCCTGGCTCTGGTTTATTTCACATAAAAAGCTTGATCTCTTTTTCCATTTCTTCTGAGCTGCTGAACAATTCCTCATTGTGTGTGTCTGTCACATTTTTAGTTCCCATACTGGCAGATGCCAAGGCTGACTCCACGGTTCGGCTGTTGTAAATAGCGCTATAGCAAACATGGAGGATTTCCTTCCTTCTCCCTTCTGCTTGTTTCTTTCCTCCATGTTCTTTTTCTTGGTGAGTCTTTTTTCATGGCATTCCTTTTTTGTCCCCATGAGGGTTTTTCTCATAAGAGTTGGAATCAGTGGTACCATTCATTGTTATGAATAAGGTCTTTAAATGTTGTGCACTGTGAGTGTAAATTCTGAGGGCTTATTGCATTGAACACCCAAGTTGTGTGATTGGATAAATAGTCTGAGCCTTCCTCTAAGAGAACCTTTAAATGCCAATATCTCTTCCTGTCAGGATCATTCTTCAAACAGGAATTCTTGACTCCTAGGATGATGGCACTGAGATCACTCTCCAGGAAGCCTACCTGGGACTCCGGTTCTGTTTCTGTTTCATCTCTGGTTTTCTATGCTTCATGTTCTATCTGAGTGGGTGTGTAAAGTTCATTGGGGTTATAAGGACTTTGAGCCAAGGTTCTTGCTTTCAACTCAAGTTAAATGGACTCAGTGATGTCTGGTTTATTCAACTCTTAAGAATTTCCAAGGTCCTGTAACTTATCAAATTTTTGACATATAATTAGCTTAGTTCTTATTGGATTTCCCATTATGGATTCAAGCCTCATTTTCCTCTGGTCTAATATAGTATTCCTCATTTATTGCTTGTCAGCTTCTAGATTTTGATATCCCTCATATGCTGTAATAATTTCTCTTTTTGTCTGTGTGAATTTATCATTTATATTCTTTCTCCTCACGTTAGTGGTATTTCAGGAGATATCAAAGAGAAGCAATTATGTTTAGTCCACTTATTTTGCCCACAGATTTATGCATCCCATTTTAAATTAAGGGAAAAAGCCCTTTAAGGCACAATGGTTAGAGTGTATAAATTTTAGTTACCAAAAAGGCTGAGGTGAAAGGATTGCTTGAACCTGGTGTTTTGAGGTTAGCCTTGGCAACACAGTGAAACTTCATTTCAAAATCAAACAAAATATCTCCTGAAAATTCAAGGAGTGAGTAGTACAGGTATATTAAGCAAATTTACTTGTTGCTTACTGAGTTGGCTCAGAGGTTAAGAGCATTAGATGTTCTTCCAAAGGTCCCGAGTTCAATTCACAGCAACCACATCGTGACTCACAACCATCTATAATGAGATCTGGTGTCTTCTTCTGGCGTGCAGGTATACATGCAGACAGAACATTATATACATAATAAATAAATCTAAAAACAAAAAAGAATGGTTTGTATTTCCAGTAAGAGTCTGTTGGAAAGAACTAATTTTTCATTTGCAAGTGATAATCAGTTATGACTAGCTTGTGGGTTGGATGGGTGTTTGTGTCCACTTCTCTCAGTGCTGGGGGCCCGCTCAAGTACTGTGTATGCTGCAGTAGGCTCCGTGAGTTCATGTATGCATAAGTCTTGTGTCTAGAAGACTTTGTTTATCCCTTCTGCTCTTACAATCTTTCTGTCTTCTCTTCCACTAAGTTCCTCAAGCCCTGAGGGATGTATTTGATTTGATGGAGACATCCCATATATGAATGAGTGTTTCAAAGTCTCTCACTATCTGCACATTGCCCAACTGTGGGTTTCTGTGTGTGTCTGTGTGTGTTTCTCATCAGAGAGAAAGTCTCTCTGATGCTGGCTGAGTATGGCACTGATCTAGAGTATAGCAGAATGTTGTTAAGGGTCATTTTATTGCTATGTTCCTTTATGAGAACAATAGTATTTGGTTTTTCCTTAGGCCCTGGCCTACCTGGTGCCAGGTTTTTGGCTACTTGAGTAGTACCAGGTATGGTCTCCATCTCATGGAAGGAGCCTTAGATCTAATCAGATAGTTCGTTGTTATTCCCATAAGCTTTGTTCCACTATCCACTCATACAGGTAACATACAGGACAACACTGTAGATGAAAGGGTTTGTAGCTCGTTTGCTCTTCACCTTTCTCCTTTGGTAGTGTGTAGCATTCCTTTCAGTGCCATGAACATTTGTGTGTATTAATTATACAAAACAGTGAGTTGCATTAAGACATTTTAAACAAGTATATGATATATTTTATTATATTCAGCCTTACATTATATTATGATTTTGTTATGAAATAGTTAAAATATAAAACTAAAAATTCCACGTGGATCAAAGACCTCAATATAAAACCAGACACACTAAACCACTTAGAAGAAAAAGTGTGGAAAAGCTTTGAACTCATTGATACAGGAGACAACTTTCTGAACAGAACACCAACAGCACAGGCTCTAAGATCAATAATCAATAACTGGGACCTCATGAAACTGAAAAGCTTCTGTAAAGCAAAGGACATTGTCATCAGAACAAAATGACTACCTACAGATTGGAAAGGATCTTCACCAACCTTATATCTGACAGAGGGCTAATATCCAGAATATATAAAGAACTCAAGAAGTTAAAAAGCAACAAATCAAGTAAACCAATTAAAAAATGGGGTATGGAGCCAAACAGAGAATTCTCAAAAGAAGAATATCGAGTGGCAGAGAAACACTTAAAGAAATGCTCAACATACTTAATCATAAGGGAAATGCAAGTCAAAAGGACCCTGAGATTTCACCTTACACCCATCAGAATGGCTAATATCAAAAACTCAAGTGACAACACATGCTGGAGAGGACGTGGAGAAAGGGGAACCCCCCTCCATTTCTGGTGGGAATGTAAACTTGTACAACCACTTTGGAAATCAATCTGGCACTTTCTCAGACAATTAGGAGTAGTGCTAACTCAAGATCCAGCTATACCACTCCTAGGCATATATTTAAAAGATGCTCAAGTGTACAACAAGGACATTTGCTCAACCATGTTCGTAGCAGCTTTACTTGTAGTATCCAGAAGGTGGAAACAACCCAGATGTCCCTCAGCTGAGGAATGGATACAGAAATTGTGGTATATTTACACAATGGAATACTACTCAGCAATTAAAAACAAGGAAATCATGAAATTTGCAGGCAAATGGTAGGAACTAGAAAAGATCATCCTAAATGAGGCATTCCAGAAACATAAAGACACACATGGTATATACTCACTCATAAGTGGATATTAGACATATAATATAGGACAATCATACTAAAATCTATACACCTAAAGAAGCTAACCAAGAAGGAGGACTCTGGGTAAGATGCTCAATCCTCATTCAGAAAGGCAAATGGGATGGACATTGGAAGAGGGAGAAAACAGGGAACAGGACAGGAGCCTACATAGAGGGACTCTGAAAGACTCTATCCTGTAGGGTATCAAAGCAGAGACTGAGACTCAGCCAAACTTTGGGCAGAGTGCAGGGAATCTTATGAAAGAAGAGGGAGATGGAAAGCCCTGGGGGGACAGGAGCTCCTCAAGGAGAGCAACAGAACCAAAAAATCTGGGCGCAGGGATGTTTTCTGGATTGATACTCCAACCAAGGATTTTCATGGAGATAATTTAGAACCCCTGCACAGATGTAGCCCATGGCAGCTCAGTCTCCATGTGGGTTCCCTAGTAATGGGAACAGGGACTGTCTCTGACTTGAACTCAGTGGCTGGTTCTTTGATCATCTCTCCCTGAAGGGGGAGCAGTCTTGCCAGGCCACAGAGGAAGACAATACAGGCAGTCAGGATGAAACCTAATAGGCTAGGATCAGAAGGAAGGAGAGGAGGACCTGCCCTATCAGTGGACTGGGGGAGGGGTATGGGTGGAGAAGAGGGAGGGAGGGTGAGATTGGGAGGGGAAGAGAGAGGGAGCTACAGGTGGGATACAAAGTGAATAAACTGTAATAAATAAATAAATAAATAAATAACAAAATAAAAATTCCATGAATTGATTCATGTCATGAGACTCTTATATAAATGAGTGAACGAGTAAAGAAATAAATGTTTTGCTATCAACAGTAGATAATGGAGAAATTAGAATAATCATAGTTATGCCATAAGTTTCTCTTTTATTTGACTGAAGTTTTTATTATGGAGTATAGTAGGGAAAACTGATTTAAGAGATTTTAATAACAAAAAACATAAAACCAGAAGAAATGGTTTAGGTATGGTTTAGGTAGAAGTGGTAGGTAGAAATTACAAAAAAAAAAAATACTGTGAAGTATACATAAGACCACAGTAAACCAAAGCTATGAAGAGTCAGAAGCCATGGGAAAGTAGCGTCTTTCTTGAGTAGAGATTTAGTAAAGGAAAGGAGAAGGAAGTTCATACAGCCATGGAAAGGCACAGGGGCTCTTAGATGGCTCCTCCTTTCTGAAAGCTCTGGTTCCCTTCAAAGTGTTGCTTTAGCACTAGTTTTGTTATTCTTTCCTGGTTTTCTAGGTCATTCTCAACAATGACCAGAGATGCCAGTCAACAAATTTCTTTCTCGCTTACATTGTTTTGTGTGTGCCTACCTGTATGCATGAAGAAGCTCGTGGAGGTCAGAAGAGACATTGGATCCCCTAGAACTGGAGTTATAAGATGGTGGTGAGTCACTATGTGGGTTCTGGGAACTAGCCTGGGGTCCTCTGTAAGAGCAGAGAGTGCGCTTAACTGTTGAGCCATCTCCACAGTCCCTTTGTCTTAAGCAGTGAGTGATAAGGTCTCTCACTGAACTCAGAGCTCATCAACTTGACCAGGTTAGCTGGCCAATGAACACTAGGGATCTTCCCCTCTTCTCCCCGCCATTGGCCATATTATAGACATATTTCACCACAACTGGCTTTTACAGGGATTGGGGGGGATCTGAATTCAGGTCCTTAACCTTGATTGACAGACATTCTAACAAGTGAGCCATGTCCCCAGCATTTTCTTGAGAATTTTGAATGACATAGATGAAAGTCTTATAGAGGAAATAATTGTGAAATGGCTATTGCTGTGTGTGAAGAAAGAGCCATTCAGCGTTCGTTATTTCTATCCGAGCTTGGTCATTATTGGACGGGAAGATGTATGGGAGGAGGAAGCAAGCAAAACAACAACCCCAAGCCCCAAACCCAAAACAAAAAGCTCCATTATTTCTAATGATGTGCTCCTCGTATAATGTATAAAGTAATGGAAATAGATTCATAAAGATCTGATCTTACATAACCACATGAATTATCTTCATAAACAGGGGAATGAAGTATCAACAATATTTAGTCAGAATGTTCTTGAGAAAACTAGCTCGTATATACTAGTCATGCCCTTTCATTGCTCTGTAAAATAGATATTTTCTGGGCTCCTTACTGCTGCGTGCCAATATTCTCACTAAGACATCACTATCAAACCCAGGTTGATGCCAAGAACATCATCATTTTGTTAGAGAGAATAAAGAATTTGAAGTTGTGAATTATACTTGCATGTGTGTTTTTCTTATAGAAAAATTCTACCAAACACTCAGTTGAAAGTGTTTCCAGTGGAGTGTTTTGATCTGCTCTTGCTATGAAGTCAGGTCAGGAGAGGGCTGTATCTGCTTCCAAGGTCATTCTTTAAAAACTCCCAAGCTCTTTACACATCGATAGCACGACACAGTCACATTTAGTGCCTATTGTAGTTATTTAACCTAATCACTGTACCAAAGATATAATTGATCTTTCTCCTGTAGGAGGAACATAGAATAACAATGCCCTAATTTTGTACGTTTCTGTTCTCTAATGACAGGCTGTCATCTTCTACAATTTACCAGAGTCTGAACAATGTGCGTAGGCTGAGAGCAGTTGCCTGGTAACCACCTTTTAAAACTTTCTTAAATGTAATTGCTTCTCTGCCAGGGAAACATTGATCCTACAAATTTGCATTGGACTGATGACTAGGTAGCCCAGTGAATCTCTCTGTGCTTTCTATTTCAAATTATTTGCCTTTTATATTCTGTTGAGGTAAACCGTCTTTGCTATCACTATCTTTGAACACAGTGAGACTTCTAGATGACAGTCTGTACTTTGTTGTTTTCCTGCATCTTCATTTATACTGCCCTACTCCCATTTTGAGTTCATGCTAGAAACTTATTTAAAAAAATCACAAACCCCTCAGGTTTGTCCTGATTCTAAATGCTTTCAGATATCACCAGTACAGGCATAGTTAACTGATGTGTCAAAGTTTGCACCATACAAGTATCAGCCACAGCTACTGTTCCCGATCCTACTTTTTTTTGCAGCTCATCAAATACCCCTATTGCTATTTAAGAAAACTTGGAATCCATGCTGGCAAACAGCACATACTTCACTTTTATTGGTTGTGTCTGCTCAGTTACTGAGTCAATGTCTATCATAAATTATTAATTGCTGCACATTTTCAAGTTTCCCACGTGTAGCTATCCACTAAGGAAATTAGCATTTTTCCAGTCAGAGTAAATCTCAAACAGAAGGTGAAGGTGCAGGCCTTAGTGGGGATGAATGGAAAAGCATCCAATAAGAAAGGTTTTGATCTGAGTGAAGACAACAACAACCACACACACACACTATTTCTAGTGTGCAGCTCTGGATGTGTATAAAGAGCTTGGTTTACATTTTAAAATGTGGGCAGATCATTATCTCTCTTTTTCTCTGTTATCATTTGTCACTCACCATATGCAAACACAGTTTTCTCTGTAAAAATGTAAATAGTACTTAACTATATCACAAAGTCAGTACTGATGATTCATTAAGCCTTAAGAGCTTGTCAGGGTGGATAAAAGTTTAAGAGATTTTCATTTGACTTTTCAAGACCACAGTGATCTTTAGGCTACAATCCACCTTTAGAGCTGGTTCATTTATAAAATGGGTGAAAGACTTGGTTTTGGAATAAGAGCTCTTAAAGGACAGTGTAATTAGGATGTCACATGTTGTCATGGTTTGAGTGTAAACTGTTTCCTATGAGCTCATGTGTTTGGACACTTGGTCTCCATCTAGTGATTCTATCTTCAAGGGTTGTAAAACCTTGAGGGGGTGAAGTCTCATGGAGGAAGCAGACCATTGAAGTTGTATGCTGGGTCCCACTTCCTAGCAGCTCTACTTCAGGACCGCAGACACAATGTGACTGGCTGCCTTCACTTCCTTCTGCCATGCTCTGTCCACCATGATAGAGGGTTCCCTCAATATGGAAGCCAAAACCCATCTTGGCAGGTATTTGGTCGCAGCAACAGGAAACATAACTAATTCATCTTTTGTCTTTTTGCCCATACTGTTAAAGTGAAACAAACAAAAACCAAACACCAACCTTCCAATCTTATGCTTAAGTCTTCATTATTTAAATCGTAAATGTTGGGAATGGTGGCTAATTGTTCTTTGAAGAGAAAGTAGTAATAAGTGTTTAAGAGTTTAACATCTTTGACATGGTAAATTATGCTGTTCAATTCTGTTTTTCTTTAAAATTCTCATATTTAATTTTGGCATGTAAAAGAATGTAGTATGTACCCTAATATTTTGTCATTATTCATAACATACAAAAAATATTTGTATGTTAATAATAAAAGGAAAAGATTAATTCTTAGCTTCTTTTGAGAATAACCATTTCATTGCCAGGCATGGTAGCATAAGTTTGTAATCCTGTCCTGGGAAAGCAGAGATAGGAGAATGGTGAGCTAGCCTACGTAGTGAGAGACTGCCTCAGAAACTCTAATAATACTGACCTGGAGAGACGACTCAGCAGCTAGGAGCACATACTGTTTTTTTCAGAGGACCCAAATTTGGTTTCCAGTACACATTTAGTGCAGCCCACAACTGCCTATAACTCTAGCTGCAGGGGATCCAATGTCCTTCTCTGACTTCTATGCGCAAAATCATACATACACATAAGCAAAGAATAAATAATCAGTGTAAAATCTAAAACAAAGAATTAAATAATAAATAATTATAAAATAAATATATGCTCATTTCAAGACTGTGTAAATTTGGTCTTCTTCTTTTTCTTGAACCAATCAGTGTTACAGGAAGTTCCTTACTTACAGGGGGGTGGAATGGAAATTTCTGGACTCAGTTTTGTCATGTAATGTTTTGCTGCAAGCTGGGCACATGATGTTTTGTTCTCTCATGTAAGAGGCGTGTCTTTTGCCAGCTGAGAACATCCATGGGTGGACTTTGAGGAGAGGACATATATAGAGGTCCAGGCAGAGTGAGACAGTATCTTTTGGATCAACATTGCTGTGCTGATTTTCGTGTTTTGACACTTGATTTTGCAGACAGAAATGTTCCAGAGAGCTTCCCTAGGCAATCCAACTGAGTCTTTTGGCTTTTGCTGACTTTGTGTTACTGTTTCGTATTGGCCTTTTGACTGGATTGCTGGTATCCTGACTAGTGAGTCTGGTAATTCCCCTAACAACCCATGTACCCTGATCAGCAGAAAGTAGGTAAAAGAGAACTATAGCCCTTTTCCCTACTAATCTCCTACCTAAGATTATAGGGTGTGGGGTTGGTTGGAAGGGAGGTAAAGGTGCTTAAGAACCCAAAGTAAAGTAGGTTTTGTGAGAAATCTTAGCCTACAGGGAAGGAGTTGCTTACCAGAAAAAAGCATGTGATACAGCTTATGAATACTGAATACCTACAGCATACTGCATCTCTGTAGGCATAGCTACAGGTTAAAAAGCATTCTGATTTGGTGGCCCAGTCTGTCTAACACTCTTGAAATAGGCCTGATTTGTCCGAGTTTCTTTGTTTGAGTGAAGCATACTGAATCCTGTCAGTTTCAGGGATTTCTTGATGCAGTTTTGAGGGGTGTATTTCCTGCCTTAATAAGCTTTCCTTCAGAATGGATGGCTTCCATCTCTTATAAACTGTTACACAGTAACATATTCTTTTGTTTCCTCAAAATTTTTTTTATCAAGTATGTAAAGGTTTAAGGGTTAACAAATAAACAGTTTTGTTGAAAAAATGCCTACATTGCCATGTGTTCAGAGTTTTCTTCAGCATAAATGCTTGATACTTTTCAGAATTTGAACATTACTTAAAGGCTTTCACAGTTTCCCACGTACATAGTAATTCTCTAGTGTGGAACCTCAAGTATCGCAAAGGACGGAGCTTGGATAAATCACATACCACATTATTTCCTTGTGAAAACTTTACTTCTCATTATGAATCTTCAAATGTTTTCTTCCACCTGAGATACAGGTATAGACTTTTCCTCATACATTACTTTTTAAAGGTTTCCCTGTTGCATGTATTCTCTGAAGAATTCTAAGAGATGAGCCAACATGAAAAGATTTCCACATTCACTACATTTGTAGGGTTCCTCTTCATATGTATTCTCTGGTGAGTTCTAAGATGATTTTTTTTTTGGTGAAAAATTGTCACATTCACTAATTTTGTAAAGTCTCTCTTCTGTATGTATTTTCTGATAAGTTCTAATATAATCTTCTTAATAAGGATTTGTACTGTTCATTGCAATTGTAAGGTTTCTGTCATGTATGAATTCTCTGATGGTTCCTAAGATGGTCTTTCTGGGTAAAAGGTTTGTTATGTTAAGGTTTCTCTCCTCTATGAATTCTCTGATGAGTTCATTTGGTGTCTCTGAACATGTGTTACAAGATATCTTTCTGTAAAGATAGCTTCCTGAGAATGACAGCATGAAAGGGTAGGAGAGCCAACAATAGAACCCACTGAGTAGCAACGGGTTAGTAGCTTCGAACTCTAAAATCATAGCTATCACCAAAAAATTCTTTAGCCACAGATCTCTGGGGCCTACAACCAAGGGTTTTCATTTAGTGAACAGTGTGCTGTGTCAAATGGTAAGCTCCAAAAGCTGTGTTCACATATCCATATAACCTATGAAAATGACATTATTTGGAAAAATAATGTCTGGGCAGATATAGTTGAGAGTTATCAAGATCAATGATGCTGGGTTACATAGGAATCAGAAGAAACATATAAAAGAGACAAAGACTCATGAGAAGGACCATCAGTGCATGGAGACTGCTTCACAGGCACTAGCTAAGAAATGGCTGGAATCATGATAGCTGGAAGAAACAATGAAAGTATCCATCCACAACTTCTAAGATTTTGGGAGGGTTTGACCCTTCTGACATCCTGATTTCAGACTTCAAACCTCCATAATTGCAAGAGAATGAATTTATTTTGTTTTAATATATTTAGTTTATCTAGTATAAAATCAATATAGGTTGGGACTGAAAACTTGCATTTTTGTGAACGGTGTTGATGGTTCACTGTGAACAGCGAATCATGCCTTGAGTGGCACTCATCTTTCAGGTACGACAGGTTTAGATGGGAAAGAAATGAGACTCGTGATGAGTTATGAGACAGTTGAGCCTCAATTTAGACCATTTAGAATTCTAGGATTTCTGAAGATAAGCAAGAGTAGAACTGTTTGAATGAGAATGGCCTCTCATAGACTCATAAATTGGGATGCTTAGTCATCAGGGAGTGACTGAACACTGGGGAGTGTTTGGAAAGGATTAGGTGCAGCTTTGTTAAAGGAGGTGTGTCACTGGGAGTGGGCTTTGAATCTCTTTCTCTGTCTCTGCTTGCTGCCTGTGTGTGGATCAGGATGCAAAGCTGTCAGCCACTATGCTAACACCATGCCTATCTGCTTTCCCACCATGATGATCATAGGCTAGCTTTGTAAATCAGTAATCAGTCTCCCAACTGAATGCTTCTCATGTAAGCTGCCTTGGCGTGGTGCCTCATCACAACAGTAGAACAGTAACTAAGACAAGAACTAAGAGGTCAGCTCCAAGTGTAGCCTTATGCTTACAGGGTCCAGCCTGTTGACTTCCCGTTATTATCAGGCCTCATACTAATTCCATTTCCTGGAGCGGATTCTCTAAATTAGGCTAATACACTACAATGCTACCTCTTACTTCTTCATAGTGCTCATTCCTTTTGTAATAATTTGTTTAGCTGTCTGTATTGCGGCATTGTAGATTATCTAAGATGGAGGCCATAAAATTGTTAACCAGTATATCCCCAGTTCCTAGTAGAGTCTGACATGTAATAGGTACTCAATAATCACATATTAATGATTAATTATTAATAACTATTAATTAATAAAATTAAGTATTCCCCCTAAATAAAGTATAATTAGAGGCCCAGAGATTATTATTCTCAGTCGAATGTATAGTGTTTCTTTACTGTGATTTTTAATTAATTATTTAATTATTGCAATTTATTCACTTTGTATCGTGGTTGTAGCTCCCTCCCTCCTCTCAGTTCCGCCCTCCTTTCCTCTTCTCCCCCTATGCCCCTCCCCTAGTCCACTGATAGGGGAGGACCTCTTCCCCTTCCCTCTGACCCTAGCCTATCAGGTCTCTCCAGGACTGGCTACATTGTCTTTCTCTGTGGCCTGGTAAGGCTGTTCACCCAGGGAGAGGTGATCAAAGAGCCAGCTACTGAGTTCATGTCAGAGATAGCGCCTTATCCCCTTACTAGGGAACACACTTGGAAACTGAGCAGCTTATGGGCTTCATCTGAGCAGGTGGTCTACATTCTCTCCATGCATGGTTCTTGGTTGGAGTATCAGTCTTTGCAAGGGCCCTTGGTCCCAGGCTTTTGGGCTCTGTTGTTCTCCTTGTGGAGCTCCTGTCCCCTCCAGGTCTTTCTATCTTCCCCTTCTTCCATAACATTCCCTGCACTCTGCCCAAAGTTTGGCTATGAGTCTCAGCATCTGCTTTAATACCCCTCTGGGTAGAGTCTTTCAGAGGCCCCCAATCACCATATGTTACTGTAAATTTTATCAAGCAGATTTAGAAAATAATATTGGATGGTAGAAACCAAATCACAAATGATTATCAATACTTGTTTCTGTACAGCACAGTTTCTGACTTAAAATACACGTTTGGTAAATATATGCACATACATCAGTCTAGTGACTTGTGGGACTGAGCTTTTTGCTGCTGAGACAAGCTGGCTTTTCCTGTCAGAATTGTTACATACTAGCAAAAATTAAATTCTGATGCTAAAAAGCGCTTGTTTTAATAATCACAAAATACTTATATTTTAAATTAGGGCTTTAAAGGTAAGCTAAGAAACTGCAGTTTCTTTTGTATATTTTTCTCCCAACCAGTCATATGAAATCAGGTGTGTGAGTGGGCCATCACTTTTCATTTCTGAGAACAATGTGACCAATTTGTTGCTATGACGACCTAGCACTGGTCAGGATTTAATTGCTGGATATAGGTAGTAGAAAGAGAAAGATAAGCAAAGGGTCTTGACTTGTTCTTAGAGAAGCACTGGAGAAGTCAGAAAGAAAAGGTCATCCTACCCTGAGTGGAATACACAGAGCAGCATTCTCAGAACATCAGGGTGAAAATGATAAAAGCCACAGTAAGATGTTCTAAAAGCAATGAGAAGGGGAAGAAAGATATAATCAGAAAAGATTATGATTCACCTTACAGGAAATAATGCAAGATAAAAAGATGCAGAGACCCACAACCAAACATTAGGCGGAGCTCAGGGAATCCTGCAGAAGAGGAGAAGGAGAGGAAAGATTGTGGGAGTCAGAGGGATCAAGGATACTGCAAGGAAACCCTACAGAATCAACTAACCTGGGCCCATAGGGGCTCACAGAGACTGAGCTGAGAACCAGGGAGCCTGCATGGGACTGACCTAGCCTTTTTGAATATATATTATAGTTTTGTAGCTTGATCTTCTGGTGGGACTCCTTGTAGGAATAGGTGATGTCTCTGACTCTTTTGATGGCATATGAGACCCTTTTCCTCATACGGGGTTACCTCATCCAGCCCTAACACGAGGGAAAGTACCCAATCTTACTGCAACTTGATATGCCACATTTGGTTGATATCCATGAAGGAGGAGTGGATGGTGGGATGGGAGGTCAGAAGGGAGGTGGGAGGAGAAACTGGGAAGAGGAGGAAAAACTTCAGTTGAGGTGTAAAAAAAAATCATAAAAATTAAACAAACAAACAAACAAACAAAAACCACAGAGCAACATATGCAAAGTTCTGAAAGATCCTTTTATTAAAATATCCTTCAAACATACAGATAACAAAGAGATTCAGAAACATCAGAGGTTAGTTAAAGAAATGCTCATGAGGGCTGTTTGGATGAAGAGGGATAGCGCAAGTGGAAACTTGAATCTCTGAGTGAGCAGAGGGCACAGACGGTAAGATGGATGATAAATACACAGAAATTAAAATGTTCCTTTTTTCTTTGACAGACATTTGACCATTTAAAATAAACCAGAGAAAATATTATAATAAACACACAAAAAGAAAGGCCCAAACACTATTTGCCTCTGTTGCTTTTGCATACCTGTGACTAGATAGAAGACCCGAGGAGCAAGATTTTAAAGGAGGAAGGGTTTATTTTAGTTATCGCTTCAATCCACCATGGGGAGCACAGACAGAGCAGAACTCCTGACATCATGGTGGCCGGGAAGCAGTGAAAAGGAAACACACAGAAGATATCACCCAAGGGACCGGCCAGCACTGCCCTGTTTTCTTACCTAGGCTGCTCCGTTTCTAGTTTTTGCTATGTTTTACAATGTCATCATTTTGTGAATCCATTAGAGATTAACACATCTAACAAATCAGGGCCTTTCTGATGGAATCATTTCTAGAAACTCTCACAAACACACCCAGAGGTCACTAAACTCCTCTGCAATTCTTAATCCAGAAAAGCTGACAATCAAGATTACTGTCACACCCTTGTAGCTCTTTTTGGGAAGGTTGTTGTTGTTTTGTTTTTGAGACAGAGTTTTTCTGTGTAACCATAGCCTGTCCTGTCCTGAAACTTGTTCTGTAGACCAGGCTGGCCTTGATCTCAGAGATCTGCCTGCCTCTGCCTCCCCACTGGGATTAAATAAAGGCATGCACCACCACCACCTGGCTGTAGCTCTTTATACTGTATATGAAGAGACTTATCACTTTAAAATAGCTTGTAATAAGTTAAAGATGCACAAATCAACAGCTGGAGATAAAGCAAAGAGGTAGAGATTGAAATTTTAGACAGGGGAAAATAATGAACAACAAAGTCACTGGAAGATGAAAGTGCCAACTTATATGACCAAGAAGAGCAACCAAGTCGGTAAACTGCACTGTCTCCTCTGTGCTCCATTTTTAAAGTAATTTATTTATTTTTATATTAATCACAGGTATCCCAGCTGTAGCCCTCTCCCTTATTCCCTCCCACTCTCCCCATTCCCCCCTCATCTTCTCCCTGGCCCCCTCCAAGTCCAATGATAGGGGAGAACCTCCTCCCCTTCCATCTGACCCTAGCTTATC
>CM053750.1:2466442-2486937 GCA_028658305.1 Pachyuromys duprasi | reverse complement strand
AATGGCTAAAATAAAAAACTCAAGCGACAACCATGCTGGAGAGGTTGTGGAGAAAGAGGAACCCTCCTCCATTGCTGGTGGGAATGTAAACTTGTACAACCACTCTGGATATCAATGTGGCGCTTTCTTAGACAATTAGGAATAGTGATTCCTCAAGACCCAGCTATACCACTCTTAGGCATATATCCAAAAGATGCTCAAGTACACAACAAAGACATTTGTTCAACCATGTTCATAGCTGATTTATTTGTAATAGCCAGAACCTGGAAACAACCCAGATGTCCCTCAGTTGAGGAACGGATACAGAAATTATGGTACTTTTACTCAATTGAATACTACTCAGCAATTAAAAACGAGGAAATCATGAAATTCACAGGCAAATGGTGGGACCTGGAAAGATCATCCTATGTGAGGTATCCCAAAAGCAGAAAGAAACATATCGTATATACTCACTTATATTGACCTATAAGATAGGAAGGTCATGCTGAAATTTATACATCTAGGGAAGATAAACAAGAAGGAGGACCCAGGTTGGGATGATCAATGCTCGCTTAGATGGACAAATGGGATGGGCATTGAATGTAGGAGAAAACAAGCAGCAGGACAGGATCCTACCAAAGAGGTCCTCTGAGAGACACTCTATAGCAATGTATCAAAGCAGATTTTAAGAGTCACAACCGAGCCTTCGTCAGAGGGCTGGAAATAATATGAAAACAGGGTGAGTTAGTAAGACTTGGTGAGAAAAAGAGCTCCACAAAGACCAAATAGATCAAGCACAGGGGTCTTTTACGAGTCTGTTTCTTCAACCAAGGACCATATATGGATATAACCTAGAACCCATGGGCAGATGTGTCCCATGGTAGCTCAGTATCCAACTGGGTACCCTAGTAAGGGGAACACGGACTATTTCTGTCATGAACTCATTGGCTGGCTCTTTGACCCACCCCTTCCCCACATACCTGGGAGGAACAGCCTAGCTAGATCCCAGAAGAGGACATTGCAGCCAGCCCTGAAGAGACATGATAAGCTAGGATCGGATGGAAGGGGAGGAGGTCCTTCCCCATCAGTGGACTTGGAAGGGGGCAGGGAAGAGATGAGGGAGGGATGGGGAGAGTGGGAGGTAATGAGGGAAGAGGCTACGACTGGGATTCAAAGTACATAACGTGTGATTAATATAAAATTAAATAAATTACATAAAAAACAGTTTCTGAGGGAGGAGTGATAGAGAGCCTGGGCAGGTCATTAAGATGCAGGATCTCAGTGAGGTTTGCTGAGAGGAGACCTCCCACTGTCCATTTTCAATGGAAGGAATAACATGGGCTCTGGTAGATCTGAGGACCTATGAGATTAGCAGATATATTGCTTCAAAGAACAAGAAGAGAAAACAAAGAAACAAATAAGCAAATAAAAGCAAACTCAAAGAGACAAAATGCCCCAAAGGTGGAGAATCTTGGGCTGGATAAACAAATTCTACAGAATTGTTGATTCAGTCGTTTAGGGGTTGGTTAGAGATCAACATGGACAGTTAAAACCATCATGGACAGCTGTGCATGTCTCAGTTTTGTGATTGTGAAAGACACATCTGCTCTTTATTTGGGGGGCTTCTTTGTATTTATTCAACATGATAAATAAAACATTTGGAATGTCTCCTTTCTGTTAATGTTAAAGGTAACCGTTTCTTTCTTGGTTTTCTCCTCTTGAAACCAATTTTAATCTTGAGAAATCTTCCCCCTCTCTTCCAGCTCCCATTTTACCTGTTCTAAGAAAGTGCAGAGTCAGGCCAGAGGCTCACTTATTCTGAATGCTTTAGTGAGTTTGCTATGTGCCAGGCACCATGCTGACTGAGACATTGGAAACAAACTCTACAATCCCTGCTTTCGAGGGAGGGGCAATGAGAGTGTAAGGAAACATGACTGCAGTGCAGGGAGATATTCGCGAAGGCCAGTCAGCAGGGAGGGTCCTTCATAGACCTCCTTGTACTAAATTTAGGAGGGCAACTGGAGATTCTTTAAATGACTAAGGAAATCTGTATGTCTATAAGGAGAGGGACAAGGTAGGAGAGAAAGGCTGAGGCAGAGTCATGAAGTTTTTTTCTAGAAGACTTCAGAGACCACATTCCTACACCCGATTTGGGGTGTGTGTGTGGATTTACCAACAATAACAGAAGGGAGAGTAACACGAACAGATTTGTTATCTAAAATGAGCACTTGGGCTACTGTGTGGAAGACAGGTTGGTGGGGGATAGGATAGTAGGGAAATTGCCCCTACAATTTCCACATAATAATGGACCAGACTAAAAATTAGCTGCCTACCAAAGAAGAAGTACTTGATACCGAAGGAAAAGACACTGAAATAATTAAAGAGTTTAAGTGTTATGATTTATATGAATAGCTTTTCTTTACTGCATTCACTGATCCAACGCTACAAAGTTGTATCATGAGGCTTGGGGACATAGTCATACAAAGATAAAAGGGAATCTGAGGGCAGGCTGCTGGAGGGCTCAGAGGGAAGTCACCTGGGTGCCATCATCCTGCTCCAGGCGATGGTGTCTGCTCCATGCCCACCTCTTCCTTCCCAGTGAGTCTCAGCACCGCACCCTCTGCCCAGCATCTCCTGGCATGAGTCACAAACCACAGGCTTTGCCTGAGAGGTTCAGCTCATGCTAAGGAGTTTTTCTTTTATACCTGGTATCTATTAGTTATATGGTTATGTATATGGCACGTTTTAAAAATTGATATTAGTTCTATGAGATGTTAGTATTTGTTTTAATTATATTCGCTGCTTTCCTCACCCTTCTCTAAAGCCACGTTTCCTACCCATATGATCCAGTTATTCCGCCCTCAAATGTATATCACACATTTATTCCTCAAGCTTCATATCACACTAGAGAGACAACTGCTCATCCACGTTGAAAGAGGTGGGAAAATGTAAGTATATTATGCATATGTGAAATTCTCAAAATATTAGCTATATGAATTAAAATATTATTTTAAAAGGGATCAATAAGTTCTGTCCAAATTACATAAACAAGACCAGAAACTATATGTATACTAAAATTTATTTTAACTTCCAGATATTTTAGAGACATGCAAGTGTTAAAAAGAAAAATCTTCTTAGTAAAAAAAAGCAGCAGGCCTTCTCTAGCACCGAACTCTGGAAAAAGGAGTAACCATTAATCTGAGGAAGGAAGACTGAGATACACTAATCAATGTTTGTATGTGCCGCTGGCTGCTTCTGTTAAACGTCTAGAGAACAGGTAAAGTTCTGATATTTATCCTGGAATTAAGGACAGAAGAGATGGAACTTGTGTCCGTTTATTCAAACAGGCTAGCATAAACCTAATGTTAAAATCTGGTTGAAATAATGAAGCAAACAACAGAGTAACTTCAAATACATAGAGACTGAAAAATCCAAGTGAAATGGTAAGTATATCATCTCAGAAGCAGAATATAGGAATAACAAACTAAGATTATGTGAGGTGTATGTAAGCACTGAAAGGAAAGTTAGGCTTTGGGAAATGTATTCATGCAATATGCTAATAAAGGCAAAGGAACAAACAATAAAGCACCATCCACATAGAAAAAAAGGCATTTTGCGTAATCCAGTGCCTACGACTGCTTTAAAATTTGTTTTGCTTTGGCTTTAGAGCGTGTGTGGTGGTCCCATTTTTTGTTGAAGTGCATTGTTGATGACACAGTCATGTTGATACACACACACCTAAATATAACCTGCTCAATCAATGTAATGGTATTTGTATGTATGTTTTCAGGGCTGACCATTTGGCAAATCAATTGCCGTGCTCTTCCCCAGAGACAACCACCTCTCTTGCACCTAGCTTTCCTCAGTTGCCTACAGTTCTTTGTGTAGGGTTGGGTTACTATTTTATTAGCATATTCATTAAATCCTTAAAGCACATTATCTATTTCAAAAAGATTTTCTTCAGAGGCCGATTTCTTTCAGGTGCAAGCAAGTTTACACTGCACAGACTTGACTCTGGAGGGAAGATGCCTGAGCATTCAAACAAGTTTTCACAAGGGTGTCATTTAGCAGCCAGTCTGGAAACTGAGGGATAGGAAAGATCTGAATTGGGTCTAGGCATTTTCCATGTGGGCAGTTCTGTGCTGAAAGCACATCTTTAAAGAGCACTCTTCCAGAGTCCAGATTCGGCTGAGGATTTATCCCTGGGATGCTTAATCCCAACCTTCAGAAGATTTCTGGGAGGGGAAAAACTGAAAGCAACACTGAATTAATCACACTCCCCAGGTACAAACAGCAACGTCTCAGACTCACAGAAGGGGACCATACAAATGGAGTGTCGCCTGGCTTTCCGGAGTACTAGGAACTTCTCGGCCTTTACCAGCACGGTAATTTAGGAAGAAAAAGTGGAGCACGCAAGCAGTGCCGTTTTGCTTGATTGCAGCGTGATTGCTTCTATGACATTGATATCAAACTGAGCATAATTAGAGACTACTCTGACTCATAAGAAGCAATGCGCTTTGTTTTCCCATGGCTGAATAACATCTCGCAGAAGCAACATCTGTGTGTCAAAGACAAGGGGCATGCCAGTTCTTTCTCGTTCGACCCATAGACAGTGTGGACGAACTTGTTCTACAGTGCAAAACTGGGCTGATGTGCACATAGGGACTGCACTGCAAACTCTCCTAGATGATGGACTCAAAATACGTTTCAGAGAACTAAACGGCGACGAACCCTCTATGGCGCAGACAGTATGGAATCTTCCAGGAATAACTAATTTTTAAAAGAAACGTTTGTAACCACAAGAGGCTAAATAATGCCTGAAGTTCAAGGCAACAAAGTCAAGTTAACAGTAGGATAAAACAAAAGGATATTTAACAAAAGGATATTTTGAGTGCTTTTTAATGCATTCATGATTGAGCATGTAAGAGAACTTACATTTACTCACCCTAGATCAGTGATATATATGTATATGTGTATGTATCAGTGATATATATGGAATTATATATGTACACGATATATATCATATATATGTGATTACACATACATGTATATGTATTTATCCTTACATATCCCTACAACACTCCATTTGTATGGTCCCCTTCTGTGTGTCTGAGATGTTGTTGTTTGGTTGTTGTTTGTATCTGGGGAGCACGGTTAATTCAGTGTTGCTTTCAGTTTTTCCCCTCCCAGAAATCTTCTGTAGGTTGGGCTTAAGCATCCCATGGATAAATCCAATATGTATATGGATTTATCATATATATGTATATGTAATCACATATAAATGAGATATATGATTTATATATATAAACATATATGATTATATATATGTTTATATATATATAAATTATATATATATATATATATATGGAATTGAAAGCTACTGCTCCAAAAGGTGGTTTTGACCAAAAACAACAACAACAAAAACTCCAAAACTCTAGAGCTTCCTAAATACATACTTCCTTCACAGTCTTCCCCTAAATCCTGATTAGGGCTCAAGCATGGCACGATTTTGCATTGCTAAGACTCCCTGTAACTGCTTACACATCTACAAAATGATGCTTACCCTGGTTTTCATAGGTTTTACTGTGTGCCAGGGACTATTTGCATGCCTTATGTTTATTGACTCCCTTAGCCCTAGAAAAACCCCATCAAGCAGACAGATGATTGCTCTTATTAAAGATGAGGCATGGAGTCTGAGAGTGAGTATATGACTTGCTGAGGTCAAAACTGTAGCAAGTGTGGTGGGGAAAAGACCCAGTTGGTAAAGTGTTTGTGCATCCTTAGGACCTGAGTTTGAATCCCCAACACCCATGTGAAAGCAGGACATGGCAGTGTGCCATTGTAGTCCTCCCCAGGAGGAAAAGGTGGATCCCTGGAGCTCCTTGGCCATCCAACCTAACCAAACTGGTGGCTTCTAGGTTCAGTGAGAGACTCTATGTCCAAAAAGTTTTTTAAAAAGTAGAGAACAGTTGAAGAAGACATCTTATGTCATGTCTGATCTCCACATATGTGCATACAAACACACATATGTAACAAAGCATATGTATACATATATACACATATGTAACACATATGTAACAGAGCAGGGTTGAACTCACAAAAATCTGTACATATGTACACATATGTAACACGTATGTAACAGAGCAGGGTTGAACTCACAAAAATCTTGCTTTCTGAAAATAGTGTTAAGACTGCTTTCATCAAAGAACTGCTGAGAGAGTTAAATAGGATCCCAATGGAAAGGTCCCAAGCTCAATAGGAAGTCACTGGGTTTTGCAGAAATATCCTGCCTAGATCTCTGCTTGGTGATCTTATTGTGCTTTGCACGGCAGCTTCTTATCAGGCTATTTAGATTTTCTTGCCTGTGTCGTAGGCAAAGGCAGTGGGCCTTTGACATCAAGCACAGATATCCAGGGACCATTTCTTACACACACCACACCTGGGTGTCCCTTTGGATAGCAAACATCACCCACCCTGTTAGATTTTCAATGTCCTGTTTTCCTACTGCCCTTTAAAAGTCAGTTCAAAAATCCTTCCAGAAATAAGGCGAGTGAAAACGAACATACAAAGTCAGTTACTTTTCCAGCAAGAATTGGTGCCAGCAGCTCTCGCTGTCATTGTGTAGTTGGTGGAAGGGGAGCCTTGGTGTGGTGAGTAAGCACTGTTCATGGAGGGAGGGAGTCCACGTAAGGAAAAGAATTTTCCCTCTGGCTGCTCTGCAGGTAGAGCCCTGTCCTGTAGGTGTTCCTTCCCATACACATGCACCCTTCAAAGGCATTGTGGGAGTAAACCCTGCCTCTGTTTCTGCTTCCTAATTTGTGATGTCAGCACTGATAGTCTACAAATCAGGTGGCTGCCAGGGATCTCCTGAACGGTTTTGCTTGCTGTCATGCTTTTCAGAACCCCAAACCAGCGGGGAACCCTGTTTCTCAACTTAGACATCTAGATCCCGGAGTCAAGCTTCTCTTTACAGATAAAGCTGCAATAAACATAATTGAGCAAGTGTCCTCGTTGCATGGTAGAGCATTTTTTGGATATGTGCCCAGCAGTGGTATAGCTGGGTCTTTAGGTAGAGCTACTCTCAATTGTCTGAGAAAGCGCCAGATTGATTTCCAAAGTGGTTGTACAAGTTTGCATTCCCACCAGCAATGGAGGAGGGTTCCCCTTTCTCCACAGCCTCTCCAGCATTGTCACTTGAGTTTTTGATCTTAGCCATTCTGATGGATGTAAGATGAAATCCCAGAATACTTTCGATTTTCATTTTCCTGATACTAAGGACACTGAGCATTTTTTTACCTGCTTCTCAGCCATTCGAGTTTCCTCTGTTGAGAATTATCTCTTTAGCTAAGTACCCGATTTTTAAATTGGGTTATTAAGTTTTTTGGTGTTTAATTTTTTGAGTTTTTTAGAATATATTTTGGATATTAGCCCTTTGTTGGATGTAGGGTTGGTGAAGATCTTTTCCCATTGTGGAAACAACCGAGATGTCCCTCAACTGAATACTGGATAAAGAAATTGTGGTACATTTACACAATGGAATACTACTCAACTATTAAAAACAAGGAAATCATGAAGTTTGCAGGCAAATGGATGGAACTAGAAAAGATAATCCTGAGTGAGGTAATCCAGAAATAGAAAGACATACATGGTAGAAGCTGATTTTAGCCATGCTGTACAGGATAAACAATTCATAGACTCCCTTCTCCCCAAAATAGGTAACAAGGAGGACCCAAGAGAGGATACTTAAATCCAACTCTGAAGGGGAAATAGGATAGACAGTGGAAGCAGCTGAAGAGAGGGAACAAGGTAGGAGGGGGAGCACAGAGAGAAATAAGGGTGGGGATCAGACCTAGGGAGAGTGAGGTGAGAGAACAGAGAGCTTGCAAAAAGAAAAGAAAACATGGACAGGGGCATCTCTGTGACAAGCAGGAGACCTACTACAGGGTCTTCTGGGAGGATGTGGGGGTGACTGTAGCTGGGATTCCTAGTAGCAGGGGTCGTGGAGACTGAAGAGGACGCCCCCTAACCAGACAGCACTGCTAGTGGAGAGAGGGGAGCAACAACCCACCCACAAAACTCTGACCCCAAATTTACCCTGCCTGCAAGATATGCAGTGAATAATATAAAGCAGAGATGAGGGAATGTTCCACTAATGCCTGGCCCAACCTGAGACCCACCTCATAGGCAAGAGTCAAGCTCTGGCACTATTAATGATATTGCGCTGGGCTTGTAGATAGGAGCCTAATGTAGCTATCCTTTGAGAGGGTTCACCCTTCAGTGAATCGAAACAGATGCTGAGACTCACAACCAAAGAGTGCATGAAGATTAGAAATTCTTGTGGAAAGTGGGGACCTGAAAGGACCTGAAGGGGACAAGAGCTCCACAAGAAGACCAGAAGAGCCAACTAACAAGGGCCCAGAAAGGCTGGCAGAGACTGAAACACCAACAAAGGACCATGTATGGACTGGACTTATGCCCCCTACACAGATGTACACTATGGGCATCTCTGTCTCCGTGTGGGTTCCCTAGTAAGAGGGGTGGAGCTGGCTCTGACACGGACTCTGTTGCCTGCTTTTCATCACTCTCCCAGCACAGGGGAAGAGGATGCACTTAGTCCTGATTCAGCTTGGTATGCTGAGGTGGGTTGGGGGATCTGGGCTCCCCTTTTCTGAGGAGTAGGGGAGAGGAGAGATGGGGACAGAGTAAGGAGGGTGGGACTTTGAGGAGAGGAGGGAGAGGCCTATGATCGGGGTGTAAAGTGAATAAATTAATTTTAAAAAACCCTCTCTTTACTTTGTATGCAGCCATGTGGTACTTCTGTTGTAGTCATTTGAGACTGAAAACCACAATGTCCATATCAGTTCTTCCCTCTAAATCAGATTGCTTCATAATGAGGTTTCAGAAAAAAGGATGGGAAACTGTCAAGACTGTCTTGTGTTCTCTAACCGGTTGGAAGGGAGATGAGCACTGAGTGATGGAGTCATTAGTCATAGAGGGTAGGCAGCTACCTATGGCCACAGGGCATAGGAGCAGGAAGCCCCTTGGTCAGGAGCTCTGGAACTTTAGCATCAAGTAGAAAAACCCAGAAAATCCAGTTTAGCCATCTAATTTGTAGCAAAGGTTTTCAAAGAAGATACGGGACAGTGCACAATAAATGAGAATTTAGAGTAGGGGGCATATTTAGGGCATGGTCCTCAGTAGAACTAGAACTGCCCTCTTCCAAAGGCACTCAGGAGCATAGCTGCAGAATGACAGAGACCCACTGAATTTAATAGGCAGAAGAAAGAGATAATACATGCTTAATGCACAAGGGAGACCCATATTGTCAGAACTGATCTGTGTCTTGTGACTTATAAATGCCATGAATGTTTTGATGGATTTTAATGCAGGTAACAAGCTTGTTGATACATAGATAAAATCCAGAAATTCTGGTATGTACAACAGGCTGATTATGGGGAACAATAATGTACTATAAATTTCTCAAAGCTAGGAGAAGGATGCTGGAAGATTTTTACCCCAGATAAATGATAAATATTTAAGGAGATAAACATGTTTAACTTGATTTAATTATACAAAATATGCATCAAAATATCACACAGGAGCCTATTAATATGCATAATTTTATGTTTACACGTATTGTTTAAAAATAAATATGCTAATTTGAAAACAAAACAATCTGCTTATAATGATTTGAGCCTGGAATTGAATTTCTTTATACAAATCAGCATGAAGTCTTTTGTACCAGATGCTGTGCATGAGTTGGATTTTTAAAGTTTAATTTAAAATGTTTTCGAATATAAGGCTCTTCAAACATAAATAAGAAGTGTACAATAACACATATGTTTGTATCATCACCCAGGTTTGACATATGTCAACATTTTATCCATGCTTTGTTTAGCTATTTCTCTTGTTACAAAATAAAACTCTACCAGCTGGGATAGGTGAGTCAAATGCCCAGCACATATGCTGTGCTTGAGTGCCTAGTGCTTTTTCCAGTGCTTGGAATAATCTAGTGAATTTGGTGGGTCCTCACCACCTGTTTTCCTCTCTTTGCTTGAAATGCAATCTGTCTCCCAAAGCATCTTCATGGACTGTCTTAGTTAGGGTTGCCTTCCTGTGATGAAACACCATGACCAACAAGGTTTATTTGACTTACACTTCCACATCATAGTCCATCATTGAAGTAAATTGTATTTTACTTTGATTACAAATATTAAGGAAAGCCCAGAAGCTAAATCGTCTGGGCAGCAGATGAGGGAAGATGTTTAATCCTCATTCAGAAGAGCAAAAGGATAGATATCGGAAGAGGGAGGAAACAGGGAACAGGACAGGAGCCTACTACAGAGGGCCTCTGAAAAGATTACCCAGCAGGGTATCAAAGCAGATGTTGAGACTCATAGCCAAACTTTGAGCAGAGTGCAGAGAATCTTATGAAAGAAGGGAGAAATAGAAAGACCCGGAGAGAACAGGAGCTCCACAAGGAGAGCAACAGAACCAAAAAATCTGGGCACAGGGGTCTTTTCTGAGACTAATACTCCAACTAAGGACAATGCATGGAGTAACCTAGAACCCCTACACAGATGTAGCCCATGGCAGCTCAGTCTTCAAGTGAGTTTCCTAGTAGGGGGAACAGGGGCTGTGTCTGACATGAATTCAGTGGCTGGTTCTTTGATCACCTCCCCCTGAAGGGGAGGGAAGCAGCCTTACCTGAAAGACAATGCAGCCAGTCCTGATGAGACCTGATAGGCTAGGGTCAGATGGAAGGGGAGGAGGACCTCCCCTATCAGTGGACTGGGGGAGGGGCATGGGAAGAGAAGATGGAGAGAGGGTGGGTTTGGGAGGGAATGAAGGAAGGGGCTACAGCTGGGATACAAAGTGAATAAATTGTAATAAATAAATTTTAAAATATAGTCGTTGATAATTGCAGAAAGATTAAAGATAATGCATGTGTGAGACAAGATCAAGATAATGGCATTGTCAAGTTTCCTGGATCTGAGAGATACTCTTGCAGGTTGGAAGGGTCCCTGGAGCCTCTAAGACAATTAAAATACTTTTCAGGTATCAAAGAAGTTGAATTACTTCAGAAATTTGAAACCAGTCACATACAAAGTATCAAGAACTAGGTCTCCAAATATTTTAAGAGACTCTGAAGGCTACAATTTGTTGTTCTAAATTCTTTAAATTTTGTATCTTCTTCTAACTTTATTTCTCCTTCTGAGTGAGATTTAATCCTCCTTCCTTGAGCCCTCCTTCCTATTTAGCTTCTTTGTGTCTGTGGATTATAACATGGATATCCTGTACTTTGTGGCTAATATCCACTTATAAGTGAGTATATACCATGTATGTCTTTCTGGGTATGGGTTACCTCACTCAGGACATTTTTCTAGTTCCATTCATTTGCCTGCAAATATCACGAGTTCCTTCTTTTTAATACCTAAGAAGTATTCCATTGTGTAGATGAATCACATTTTCTTTATCTATTTTCGGTTGAAAGACATCTGAGTTGTTTCCAGTTTCTGGCTATTACGATTAAGACTGCTATAAACATAGTTGAGCAAGTGTCCTTGTGGTATGGTGGAGCATCTTTTGGGTATATGGACAGGAGTGGTATAACTGGGTCTTGAGGTAAAGCTATTCCCAATTTTCTGAGAAAGCGCCAGATTGATTTCCAAAGGGGTTGTACAAGTTTACACTCCCACCAGCACTGAAGGGATTTTCCCTTTTCTCCACATCCTCACCAGCAGGTGCTATCACTTGAGTTCTTGCTCTCAGCCATTCTGACAGGTGTAAGACAGAATCTCAGAGTCATTTTGATTTACATTTCCCTGATGACTGATGATGTTGAGCATTTCTTTAAGTGCTTCTCTGCCATTCGAGATTCTTCTGTTGAAAATACCCTGTTTTGATCTATACCCCATTTTAACTGTATTATTTGGTTTGCTGATGTCTAGTTTCTTGAGTTCTTTATATATTTTAGATATCAGCCTCTGTGGGATATAGGGTTGGTGAAGATCTTTTTCCATTCTGTAGGCTGCCATTTTGTTCTATTGACAGTGTCCTTTGTCTGACAGAAGCTTTTCAGTTTCATGAAGACCCGTTTATTAATTGTTGATCTTAAAGCCTGAGCTGTTGGTGTTCTGTTCAAGAATTTGTCTCCTGTGTTAATAAGTTCAAGGCTGATTCCCACTCTCTCTTCTTATATATTTAGTGTGCTTGGTTTTATGTTGAGGTCTTTGATCCACTTGGACTTCAATTTTGTGCAGTGTGATAAATATGGATCTATTTGTATTTTTCCACATATTGACATCCAATTAGACCAGCACCATTTGTTGAAGATTTTATATTTATTCCATGGTTTTTGCTTCTTTGTAAAAAGGAAATATCAGGTGTTCATAGGTGTGTGGGTTTATTTCTGGGTCTTCAATTCGATTCCATTGATTGACCAGTGTAGTACAGGATAACCATACTGTAATTCACAGACCCAAAGAAGCTAAGTAATAAGGAGGGACCAAGGGAGAATGCTTGAATTTCACTCAGAAGGGGTAATAGAATAGGGAGTGGAAGTAGTTGAAGACACAGAACAAGATAGGAGAAGGAGTACTGAGGGAAACAAGGGTCTGGAAACAGGGTGGGGAGGAAATATATGGGAATGGGACTTGAGGACAGATGCTTGCATAGAGAAGAGAAAGTGTGGGAGGGGCATTCTGGGACAAGATGGAGACCTACCATAGTGTAGGTTCAAGGGTGGAGATGCGGGTGACTAGCTGAGACCCCTAGTAGCAGGGGTCATAGAAACTAAAGAGGCCACCCTATAACTAGACAAGACTCTTAGTGGACAGAGGTGGAACATCAACATACCCACAAAAATGGAAATTGGTGGGGGGCATCTTTAACATAGAGTAGGCTCCTGGGAGTCTATGAGGGGTGACTGTAGCTGAGACTCCTAGCAGCAGGGGTTAAGGAGCCTGGCAGGACTTCCAGTGGATGGAGGGGGACACCAACCTACCCACAAAACCTCCAACCTAAAATTTGTCCTACCTACAGAAGTGTAGGAATAAAGACAGAATAGAGATTGAGGGAATGGTCAACCAATGACTAGCCTAATTTGAGACTTATCCCATGGGAGAGAGCCAAGCCTAACACTATTAATGATACTCTGCTATGCTTGCAAACAGGGACCTGGTATAACTGCATTCTAAGAGGCGTCATCCAGCAGCTGATGGAAACAAATGCAGAAATAGCTCCTATTGGTGGAGCTCAGATAGTCTTGTGGAAGAGTAGAAGGAAGGATTGATGCATGGGCTGGACCTATGCCCCCTACACATATGTAGCAGACATGCAGCTTGGTTATTATGTGGGTCCCCTAGCAATGGGAGTAGAGGCTGTCTTTAACTGTTGTGTATCTTTGGATCCCTCTCCCATATTCTGGACTGCCTTTGTCTGGCCTCAGTGGGAGAAGGTACTGTTAGTTCTGCTGAGACTTGATGTGCCAGGGTGGGTTGGTACTCATGGCGGCGGGGGGTGGGAGGGAGCTTCCCTTCTCTGAAAATAAGGGGATGCAAGAATGTGGAGAAGAAGGTGTGAGGGTGGGGCTGGAAGGAGAGGAGGGAGGGGACTAAGATCAGGCTGTAAAGTGAATAAATAAATACACAAACAACAGATGAAAAAATTTATATCCAAACCCATCTTTAAGTATAAGGAGGGACTGGTCTGCAGACTGGCTTTCTGAGGCAATTACTGGAGCTAGTTGTGTCCCCTGCTGCTAAAGATAAGAAGCGGAGGAAATTCCCTTAGATAACATAGGGAGGAGTTCCCTGGATACCAGCAGCATAGGCAGCCTACTGAGTAGCCTGCTCAGCTGGGAAAGGACTTTTCAGGAAGACTCCAGGAGAAAAATTGGACTGATAGATTATCTGACAGCTTTGACTGTGTGGAACATTGAAGTGAAAGGCCCATTACAAAGCTGTTTGCAGATAATGGAAATACAGGCACCCAAACCACACGGAAAGAGAAAAGGCAATTAATTCCAGGGAAACAGTGAATAAGGAAGGAATATGAGAGCAACATTTTGACTCCTTGGGAAGCTTTCTTCACTTAATCATAAAGGGGAAGTATCAGGATAACTAGAAATGGGACTTCATGCACTCAAACTGGAAAGGTAGAAAAGGGAAATGTGTGAGAGCTGTTTTGAGTTGAATCTTTGACTCCAGAAGAGCTCAACAGACCCTGTCAAAGAGAACGGCGTAAGGGAGCTGGGAATATAGCTCAGTGAGCTAAGTGCTCACTAAACAAGTGCGAGAACCTGAGTTTGGATCCCCAGCACCCCTATAAAAGCCAGGCAGGGCAGCCTGTGTCAGCAAGCCCAGAGCTTTGGGGAGGATGCAGATGGATCCCAGGGGTTGACTGGCTGCCAAGTCTATCTAAAACAACAAGATCAAGGATCTTTAAGAGACCTTGTCTCCAAAAATGAGGTGGAGAGTAAGTGACAATGACAAAGAAATTCAGCATTGATCACTAACTTCCATAAGCACCCTCACAGGCACGTGTACCTGTATTACTCACATTTGCTTGCATACAAACACATACACACAACTCTTTTAAAAATTATATATATATATGTACACACACATACAGTAGAAACAAAAAAATTGCTACAGCAATTGAAATTGTTGCCTTTGGGGAGTGGAAAATATAATTGAAGGGAACTGAGTGGGAGCATAGGACATACAAACAAGCATGAAGGAGACACCTCCTTGATCCAGGACTGTTGTGTCTTCTGCAGGGAGCTTTAAAGCCAAGATGGCGTTTTATAGTGACCCCTAGAGTTACATGAACAAATCCTTAGACTTACACTGTTCCTAGGAAGAGGGTTTTACCTTTAGTGAGCCTACAGTTTTGGTACCCTGTTGGCAAGTCTACAGGGTACCACTGCAAGCTGGACACCGGCACTCTAGGAGATGCAGGAATGCATAAAAGTTGGGTGGCATGGAGTTTGTTTTGATTCATCACTGTAAGTTTTCTAAGAAAGTTCCCAGATGTCAAGTTCTCTTTTTTTCTAAAGAAAGCCAGAGTCAATACTTTTAAGTGGCCTTAGCATTTTTGAGAATTTTTGTGTTCTATAGCATATTTTTTATCTCATTTGTTTCACAATTTTTTCTGGTGAATAATCTATTTGCTAGAAACTTGGGTTATAACAGATGGCATGAGATGAAAATGTTGCCTCTGCAATTTAAAATCCATTTTCTTTCATTCAGAAAGTTTATTATTGAGATATCTACATTTCAATCTCTGCCTGTCAAAATGTGCTTGTGACTTGGGAAAGAAATGTGCCACTCACTCACAACTCTGAGTTGTTGGAGGAATTTCTTTCTTCTTCTTTTCATCAGGACTCCTCTAGACTGAGTCTCATGTGAGGAGGGTCCTTCAGAAAGCCACAGGTCTTGGTTAGGCAGCCTGGTCCATTAAAAACCACCTAGGGCTAGACAATCCTGAGCTTAATAACAAAAGCTATTCACCTTTCTCCTACTGGGCTGTCTCATCAATAGGAAAGATTGTCTGGTCTTACTGCAACTTGATATCCATGGGAGGCCTCCCCTTTTCTGAAGAGAGAAACAGAGAAGTGGATGCAGAGGAGAGGGAAAATGGGGGGAAAGACTGGAGGGAGTTGTGTAGGGGAAACTGCGAAGAAAGAAAGAAAGAAAGAGAGAGAGAGAAAAAGGGAAAGCAAGCAAGTAAGCAAGCAAGAAATTCCCCAAACCCTCAAAATCTGGTCCCCTATCTACTATTACCCTTCATCTGCTTCACACATTCCTAGACTTTGACCTTTACTCTCTAGTTAGCATTGTTTGCTTGTTTTTCATAACATTTAACACCTCATATTCTAAATCTTCAGACTTGATTTTGACATCATAGTAAGTCCTGGACTAAAGGAGTCCATTTTTCCCTCTGGTATGTGTTTTCACATGTCCTGGCTTGATCTTGCTATGTTTCATGTCGTGGTTATCACAACTCTGTTTGTTGGCTTAAGGGGGAAGAGTAAGAAAACAGGACGGAGAGGCAGACCTATGGTTGATCTACCAGGCAGTTGGCATCTTCAAGTGGGGACTTCCACGGATGGTGTCTATCTTAAATCTACCACGTGATGTGCTCCCCTTTGAATCCATCCAAAGGATTTGCTTACTATTCAATACCATTCAATTCTGGATGATGGCTCAATCTACTTATATATTGAAACACACTATGGGCATCCTTGCGTGGTAGAAGTAACATTCAATGGTTCAATGTGTAGTTATTTCCTTCTGAACCTGAACCTTGCACCTTTTCTCTTAGGAAGTGAATTAACTTTGGAAAAATACCTGGATAAACACTTAAGATATAAAAGATAACAAAAATGTAGGTTTCAGCTAGTAGCTGCTATCAGAAAAAGCATTGGACTCATCTGGACGAGGGGAACACTGGGTTTGTCCTTATCTGGAGAGAAGATGTGATAAAGGAAAGAAAGATAGCAGGAAAAGGGCTCAGTCTCTGAGCAAGAGCAGGTGTGCAATATACCTGTAGAGAGAGTGCTCTTTATCCATCATGGCGGGCATAAAAATGTTGGAGACAAGATGGCCAACTCTTTTATGCCCGCCATATGGATAGAGAGTCCAGGGAGGTTTGGAATTATTTCCCATCCCATGCAAAACCTGCACCTTTCTGTGAATTCAACATTTTAAATTAAAAAAAATGTTTTGAGTGAGAATCTGAGTGTGCAAACAGGTAAAAAACCGCTGACATTTATGCTTGGGTTTATTCAATATGGTGAGGTGGCAGGTGAGGGGAGGCTCTTAAGGAGGGAGGAATGAGCCCAAGGATTCTCAGAATCAAATGGTTTTTGATAAGAGTCAAAATCTCAAAGGCCAAAGAGGAAATTTTACCTGCATTTCCAGAGGCAGGAAGACTCTTAAGTATGTCTGGATTGTACTTCCCTGTAGCCTGTATAAACAAGCAAAAAGCATCTGACTTTAGGCATCCTTTGACCAGAAAATTAGAACAAATTATCTCTTTAGGCTTTCACTGCTCATGCTTGGCGTGTTACTCACTTGGGTAGGTTCCTGAGGACTCACCTCTCAATGCAAGGGGCAGGAGCTGAGTTCATAGCTTTCATTTTTTCCTAGTAATGCGCTCTCTGCTCATTTAGAACATGTGCTGTTACTATGTGGGGGAAAGGTGTGGTGGAGATGGAGAGTGGGGCACACTGGGAAAGACTATAGGACTTAAACATTTAATTCACAAATTGTAGGTTTGAGGTCTACATCTTTTGTGATGTACTGCTCAGATGGGAACATGCCACCCCAAAGTCTAATGCTTTGTGGCTTCTGGGGTCAGACTCACTCCAAAAAGCGAGGTTTGATCCCACACACTTACTGCAAAACTACTCATGAAAGGTGCTGTGGAAAGGCTCTGGAAGTTGAGAACATGGGGAAGAAAGATGGTTTTGCCAGAAACACTGGACAAGTCACCGGGGAGACGAAGGACTCTGGTGAGTCCACTTGACTGAGTACTAAGCTCAAATGTTAGTTGGAGCAAAAGGGTAGATGGAAGCAGATTATGGAGAACTTGGCCAAAATATCTTAAGTTTAATGCCAGGAATAAGAGATCATTATTGGTTAAGGACAGGGGAGGGCGTCATTAGAATTGTTCATTATTTGGGTGATATTAAGCATTTGGACTAATTACATGCCTCTCAGGACTCCATGTCAGGAAGGGCTTTGGAAATCCTCCTTATGTAATCGTGACAATCAACGTGCCCAGGGCTTGTAACTGAACTCCCAATCCTAGTATTTCCACCTTCATAGCAGGAGTGCACACCACACCAAGCAGTAATTTAAGAAGTTCTTAAGAACTTGCTCTCAAATTACAAGTACGGATCTTTCAGGGAATAAGTTTGTAGGTGCCAGGAATGCTATAGCCGTGGGTGAAAGAGAGCAGAGCTTTTGTGGTAGCGTGGAAAGCTGCGTGCCAAGGGATGCCCGATTCTCCATCTGTCTGGAGGAGCTGCTCATTCCTTCCACCTTCACTTTCTGTGCTTCAGTCCGTGTGAAAAGGATGCTAAGATTTGTTTTCGTTTGTTTCTGGTGTTTTGGACTTTAGGTCTCCCCGGAATGGCAGTGCTCTATCTCGCTGTGATGGTCTCCAGACCGTGACATCTGTTCTGTTTGTTGCTGCTACAGCAAAGCCGTGATTTTGTGCACAGAACTCTGTAAGTCTTTCTCTTTCATCTTTGACATTATCAGACTGGCTCATTATCCGTTAAGGATTCATTCCAGCAGGTAAATAGAAAAACAATTCAATACAAGATGATCACTATATTGTATAATGGAAAGGGATATTTACACAGCATGTGCAAGATGTGAAGAAAATCAGACAGGGTGGTCCAGAGGCTTGGGCAATGATACATCAGGTACCAGGCACTGAGCTAGGTAGGTGCTGTGTATGTGTTAGGGCAGCAGTCCAGAGAACAGTATG
The DNA here is from genome assembly GCA_028658305.1 of Pachyuromys duprasi. NCBI lineage: Eukaryota > Metazoa > Chordata > Mammalia > Rodentia > Muridae > Pachyuromys > Pachyuromys duprasi. The sequence goes on along the minus strand of CM053750.1, from coordinate 2,468,451 downwards.
GCATGCTTCTTGTTATTATCACTTTGAAGTTGAGAATTTTGAGTTCAGTTAATGTAGCACTTTCTTAAAATTAAGCAGCTTTTAAGAAACAGAATTTAGATTTAGCATCATCATCATCGTTTATTCACCTTATGTTCTGATTGTAGCCCCTCCTTCCTCCTCTGCTCCACCAGCACGGCTAGTCATATCAGGACCAAGCACATCCTCTTCCACTGAGGCCAGGCAAATCAGCCCCACCAGGGCAAAGTGATCAAAATGCAGGCAACAGAGTCCCTGTCAGAGACGGCCCCTGCTCCCCTTTCTAGGGGACACACAAGAAGACCAAGATACCCATCGACTACGTATGTGTAGGGGGGCTAGGTCGAGTCCTTGCATGGTCTTTGGTTGGTGCTTCAAACTCTACAAGCTCCCTAGACCCAGGTTAGTTGGCTCTGTTGATCTTTTTGTGGAGTTTCTGTTCCTTCCACACATATAGTCACTTATAAGTGGATATTATCCATACAGTATAGGATAACCATACTACAATCCACAGACCCAAAGAAGATAAGTAACAAGGAGGACCCAAGGGGGCATGTTTTAATCTCATCAGAACAGGAAATAGGATAGACAGCAGAAGTGGTAGGAGAAGGAGCTGGGGAGAAATGAGGATGGAAATTAGACCTGGGAAGAGCAGGGTAGGGATAACAGAGGGCTTGCAGAGAGAAGAGAAACTGTGGGTGGCAGTGAAGGCATCTCTGTGACAAGATGAAGGCCTAACATAGAGTTGGCTCCTGGGAGGATATGGGTGTTGCTCTAGCTGAGACTCCTAGAAGCAGGGGTTATGGTGACTGAAGAGGCCACCTTCTAACCAGACAGGACATCTAGTGGACCCAAAATTTATCCTGCCTACAAGATGTGCAGGGATAAAGACAGAACAGAGATTAAGGGATTGTCCAACCAATTCCTGGCCCAAGATGAGATCCACCTCATGGGAGAGAGTCAACGCCCAACACTATTAACAATATTCTGCTCTGCTTGCAGATGGAAGCCTAGCATAGCTGTCCTCTGTGTGGCTCTACCCAGCAGTGGATTGAAATAGATGCTGAGGCTCACAGCCAAACATTGGGTGGAGAACAAGGAGTCTCGTGGAAGAGTGAGGGGAAAAACAGAATTTACATTTAAATCCTATATTTATCTTTCTGATTCTAATCCCCACAATTGTTCTCCTGTTCCAAGATAAAGCTAATGAAGCCAAGACAGTAGAAAGGGACCTTAGACTATCTAACAAAGCCCCTAGTGTCTATCACTAAAAGTCCTTGAGTTGTTGGTGAGGGAGTCCAAGAAATTCCCAAGACAATATAATATATTGCTGTTACCCTACGTTGCCTCTTGGAACTTGAAGATATGACTCTCTTGCTGAAGAAATCACATACATTGGACACAGGGCATGGAGGACTCAAAATGAAATGAACCTGGAATCCTCCTACCTGAGGACTAGCTCTTATAGTATCTGAAGGCGCTAAGGAAGCTGCCATTGGAGAAAAACAATTTATAGTCCCACGTAGCTGTAAATCCTAATTACCAGTCTGGAAAGATATTTCCAATGGTGTGACAGTGACATTCATATCTTGGAAGTAACCAACAGCCATCCAATTGGATTTAAGACCCACTCAACAGGAAGGAATTCATACCTGGTACTGTAAACTTAACCGGCTACTCATAGCTGGAGAGGTCATAGACAGTATGTAAGAGAACCTATAAATGCCATTTTCCTAAAACCAACATAATTTTAACTGTATTCTGTGAGGGGCCGCACTCACATTCGCCATTAGAAGATGGCGCTGATATTCTGTGTCCCAAACCGATAAACAAGAAAGCTGCGCATGTGCGAAGGAAATTTCCACTCATTGTGCTCTGCCTCTCCCGTGGCGTCACCCCGCCTGATGAGTTACAGCCAATCAGAGGCTGACACATCCTAAGCGGAGGATAGTTTTCTATATAAGGGCTGGGTTTCTGCCACTCAGGGTCTC
>CM053750.1:2438192-2465942 GCA_028658305.1 Pachyuromys duprasi | reverse complement strand
GGCTGACACATCCTAAGCGGAGGATAGTTTTCTATATAAGGGCTGGGTGTCTGCCGCTCAGGGTCTCCGTCTCTACTCGTTGTAAGCTTATGCTCTCCCTCTCAAGATGCATTAAAGCTTTACTGCAGAAGGATCCTGTGTGTGCCGCGTCGTTCTTGCTGGCGAGACGGTAACGCGCGCAACAGTATTCTAAATACTAATTCTTACAACCACATATAAATGTAGTTTTCATCAAAGAACCTTCTTTTTGTATCAGATGAAAACTATTACAAAGATCTACATCTGGTCACAGTGCAGAGAGCAACTGATAGTAGGGCCCAACCCCAGTTGGTACTTCTACAGTGCAACCCCCAAACCTAAGATTCACAGAATATTGTGAAAGATGGGATAAAAGATTGTGAGAGCCAAAGGACCAGGACTTCTACTGAGACCTCCAGATAACATAATGGGGGTTGGGGACATGTATTGGTGAAATTTCAATGGCTAAACAAGACCAGAATAATGAAAACACCAGTCAACATACCAAAGTGGATGGAGGAAATTTCAACAAGGTCCCAACCCTAGATGAAGAGCTAAAGGAAACTAATGGATGCTGAGAGAGGGAGAATCACTTTTCTCTAGAGATGAGCCCTGATAAATTATCCAATCTCAAATGGTCAGCCTATATATGTGTACTACAATCAATGTGTGTGTGTTTGTGTGTGTATAACAACAATAATTAAAGAATAAAGGGTCATGAGGGAAGAGATGGAGGAGGTGGAAATGATGTAAATATGATGTAGAAATTCTCAAACATTTTTAAATAAAAAAGGATAAGAACATAGAAGACTAGGCCTTTAAGGGCTCACAGGGCCCTTGACCACCATCTAATTCATTTGCAAGAAAAATTCATGCATATTCAGCTGCATCAAGTGTCCAAGATTACACAAAGAATTGGTAATGGGATCTGGAATGTTATATGCAGGAGTCTGAAGCATCATAAAAACTATTTTCAGAAAATATAATATCATATTTTATTCCTTATCATTTATTCTTCATATGCATTGTTTGTAGCACTGTCACTTATAGCTGATCTGAAAGCAAGGCAGAGTTACACTTCTTCTTAGGCACTCCTTTGTCACCCCACCGCAGAATCTCAACACCCTGAGTATTATCTGTCCTTCACTTTATTAATTCCACTGAGCATTTCAGCTTGTAAATTTCAGTAACTGGCTTTCATGTGTTTGGCAACCACCACTAATGCAGAGCCTGAGGCCTCTGTTCTCATGGTTTAGAGGTAAGGAACTCTTGCAACCCTCCGTGTTTTCCAGAATTTAGAAAATAATGATTTAGTTTTCCCTTCAGACCTCAGTTTAAATCACTGACTCCCAATCTGCTCTTCCATGGATTTGTCTACATATACTCATCATTCAAATTATATACATATTATATTATATAATTATATATAATAAGAACATACAATTTATTAAGTATTAGTCTAGTGGTGAAACTATTAACTCCATTTTCTGAATTCTGTTTTGATATTTGTTTTTGCTCATGATTCAACTTTCTATTTAAGTATATTCTTCATTTAAGTAAATAAAAGTAATGGCTTGGTACAGTGTTCTGACTAGTACCCTCATGATACTTTGGGGGAAGAATTAAAGAAGTCTGTGCAAGCATACATATGCTTAAAGTGTGATCATACATTAGAATTCAAGCAAAGCTGTGTTTCTCATATCTTAGGGATGGGTATTTGGTAATTTTGAAGTAACTTGATTATGCTTTCCCAGTGACCCCATGCATTCAGGTGATTAACTTTCTGTGTATTAAAATATCATTTCTGCTGGCTAGGGGATTTTGTTGTTCAATAATAGATCTTTGGAAATCCAGGAGAAAAGCACTCACTGACTGAGAACCTTTGAGGTACTTCTGTCCTCTGGATCACTTGGAATCAATGGATGAAAAGTCCAGTGTTGAAAAACAAAAGCTGAGCGAGGTTGATGGGTGACACAGCCCAGCAACTCTACTGTCCTATGATAGTGTGATCTGTACAGAGTGAGCAGTAAGCCGAGCCTCAGATCCCAGTAAGTGACACTTCCATCTGCAGAACATGTGAAACAACTACATGTCACACTCCCAAGTTAAGTTATCAATTCTAGGACTAGACCGTGGAAGGCCATGGATCCTGTCTGCTACCCTACCCCCTAGGCATGGTCATAGGCAAAGAATTAATATCTAGACCCAAGAGGCAATTTTACTACCTCTGTACTTGCTATCTAGAGTCTTGCTATGAAGATGACTGCTACCCAGGAACAGCAGATCTTGGCAAGAATCATCACTCAGTTAGATTCCCGAGGTGGCCAGATCCTGCTAAGAAATTCAGAGTACAAAAACTTAACTTCTACAAATGAAACTCAAGCCGTCTTTCTTACTGATGACCGAATGTAAGTGTAAGGTGCCGCCATCGTGTTACTGCTAGGCTGCCCAGTAACCTTTGGCCCTCATGCCAGCCCCTGTAACCAGGAAAGACTGAAATTATTTTATTTTAAGGATTCTTAAATGTTCTAGAGTCGTCTAGTGATGTTCCCAAGATTTGGCCATGAGACAAAGCAAAGGTACTTTTGATTTTCTCCTTTGCTTCCATCCAGGAGGATCTGTCTTTTCCCAACCTGCAGACTGCCATTTCATTCTATTGATAGTGTCCATTGCTTTACAGAAGCTTTTCAGTTTCAAGAGGTCCCATGTATTAACTGTAGATCTTAGAGCCTGAGCTGTTGGTGCTCTGTTCACGAAGTTGTCTCCTGTGTCAGTGAGTTCAAGGCTCTTACCCACTTTCTCCTCTAACAGGTTTAGTATATCTTGGTTTTATGTTGAGGTATTTCATCCACTTGGACTTGAGTTTTGTGCAGGGAGATAAATACAGATCTATTTGCATTTTTTACATACAAACATTCAGTTAAGGCAATTTATTGAAAGTGCTGTCCTTTTTCCATTGTATGATTTTGGCTCCTTTGTCAAAAATCAGGTGTGCATAGGGGTATGGGTTTATTTCTGGGTCTTCAATTCGATTCCATTGATCAACCAGCCTATTTCTATCAATAGTGATCATATGAAAACAAATTCCTTTGGTCTATAATAGCACTCTAACATCAAGTTCTTGGCTGCTGGTGCCCAGCCGGTACCTTGTTCTTATCCTTTGAGGCGGAGAGCCTGATTAGTCAGCAGTTTGATTCATGTGTGCATCAATAATGCATATTCTTACTGCAAAGCAAAATGGGAAATAAATAGCAGCTCCTCTGCCTGATCCAGTGTCATGTTGCTTTAGATAGAATTCTAAGTGGAAATTCAGGTGGCTTTTGGAACAATGGAAACATTTAGATCTCTGAGCTGAGAATGCAGATAAAGAGTCCAAGCAGGGTACCGCAGAGAGGTCAGCAGTGGGCAGCCAGGCCTTCCCACCTCCTTCTGGTCTCCTTTCTGCAAGTGTCGAGTGGTTTTCTGGCTCACTCTCTTCCAAAGTTGTCAGTGGAAAAAGGAGGCAGTGTGACTGTTTGTCCTCTCTTTAAAATAATAACAAAAATTTGTAACTGTCTTTGTAAAATCGGATATCGTTCACCTTCTGAGGATGCTGGGCAGCTATCACACTGCACCCAATTTGCCTGGAACTAGCACTTAACCTTATTTGGAAACAGTGTCTGTAGATATAAGTATCAATCATTCTAAGGAAGTCTTATTGGGGGTAGGTGAGTCTTACGCAGTGACTAGCCTTCCTAGGAGGTAAGACTATACAGGGACACACCCAGTGCAAGGTTATGTAATATTGCAATTAAAGGTGATTTGAAGTAGGGAGAGCTGGGGCAGGGCTTGTCAGTGTTGTGGAACTCAGTCCTCCGGCCACAACAGGGCCATTGTTATCTTGAAGTCACAGTAGCTTGAGACCAACACAAGGTTGGGCCCACTACATTCTCTCATGCAGACTAGAGAGAGGTCAGGAGGCAATATGCTGGACTAAGGCCCTGCCCCTCCCTCAGGATGGATAAGCGATAATGGTTTCTGGGAAGGAAAAGACATTTTCTTTCATTTTTCTGTTTGCAAAGTGACAAAATAAGAACATTTACTGCACGAGGCAAGGAAGACATCAGTACTGACATACCACACAGTTCTAGCCATTGTTTCTGTATAGGTGACACATGAACTACCCAGTGCGGCGTCCTTGACATCTGCTGGCCACCTTTGCCAGAGGCATACCTATAAGGAATCACATGTGCCCAGGAGCGCCCTGTCCAGGGAACCAAAACAAGAGGTTCCTACCTGTGTCTGGGCCTTCAGATTGAAGAGCAAAGAAGAAAGGAACTGAATGGCTGCAGGCTTGAAAGTACAAGCTGATCTTGCTGCTATTGTTCCCCAGCTTCCGCCAGAACACGGTAAGAACTCTTCAGTAACAAAAATACACATTTGTGTTCTGAAAATTTCTTTTAGATTTATTTTGTGTTTTTGTCTGTGTGTATGTGTGTGCAGCACAAATATCAGAAGAAGGCTTCAGATTCCCTGGGACTGGACTTACAGATGGCTGAGAGCCATCATGTGGGTGCTGGGAATTAAACCCAGGTCCTCTGGAAGAGCAGTCAGTGTCCTTAACTGCTGAGCTAACTCTCCAGCACCACATGCTCATTTTTAGAACACAATCCTTAGAACTTTGCGAAGGAAGAGAGAATTATTATGAAAAACTGCTATAAGTCTGTTCAGAGTCTATACTTGTTGATTTTAATTTTGCTGATACACTACGAAAGCACCATGGGTCCCTGTGACTTACGTGTCACTAAATATACCCATAACCTAATAAACAATGCTCTCCTTCCTCCCTCCCCAGCTGTGTGATTTTTATAAATAGCAAAATCTTTTAAAATGACAAATTAGCCTTTAGGTTCTTTCATAGAAGCAGCAACCCCCAGGTTACTGACTTGCTCAGTTTGCTCTCTTAATGACTTTGAAGGAAGGAGGCAGCAACTCTGCTAACTCCAGTGTCTTCATGGACTTGGTGGTCCCTTTTTATTAACTTTTAACAGAAAGGAAATTCTAGCAACACATTATGTGGTTTATTTCACTTTGTAACCCAAAGGAACATTCTCTCACCCAGGTTTCCAGCAATCTAGAGCAAATAGAACTCGGCTTGTTCTGTGGCACTCAGAGTCCCCAACACATGGTCAGGAACAAGTCATTGTCCTTCTGCTTGGCATCTTTGTTCCTGCTTGCCTTTCCTCTGGTGCCGTGAACACAGTTATATTGACACTTGGCTAATTGCAGTTATTGATTACTACTTCTTATTACTGCTGTTGATGCATGGGAGTGTGAGGCTCAGAAAATGTCATGTCTGGGGGAGGGGGGTGTGGAGAATGATACCGGTAAGAGTCAAGGCAACCAGTGGGTTCCAGGGAGAGGCGTGTTCTTGGTGGTGGTCTTGTTTCTTTTTTTAATGTTACTATAGAGTGCTGGTCATTGTTGTTGTGCACAGGCATCATATCTAAGAGGACTGCTTTCCTCCTCTGAAGCTTGCATGATGCCTTCTCGTACCCTGTTAGCTAGTTCACAGACACAAAGCTTTTAGCTCAGTTCTGGGCTCAACTTCTGGGTGTTGTATCTGAAGTACATGGTCCACAGCAATAGGGAGGCAACCAAGAGCAATAACAATAGGCTACATGTGTTGGCAGTCTCTCTGACAATGTTAACCAACAACTCAAAAGAGGGCTTCTCATGTCTTCTCTCAGGGTTCTTGTTGGGTGGTCTTTGGCTTGTGGAGGAAGCATTGTTATCTCAGATGAGAAAATTTTATTTAAACTTTAGTTGTGTATTTATGCACAGACTTAGGTGTACTATATTTTAAAGGCAAAACATTAATTTTATGATTCTTTATGACATTTTCAGACACCTTACTCTTATTGTATCTACCTCCCTCCTTCTTCGATATTGCCTCCCTCTTCCTCTCTAAAGAGACTTGCTCAGACCTTTAGCTTTGACTGTGTTTTTCTTCCAAGCCTGAGATACTATTAAATATGCAAAGTAATTAATATATTTTATATCTTTTTTAACTTACCAAAATAACAGACTTTTTAAGTTACTTTTCTATGGCTGTTGTAAAATGATGGCCAAGGCAGCTTACAGAAGAGAGGGAAGATAGCCCATGATGGCCAAGAGGAGGTAGCTCTTGATGGCCAAGATCAGGCAGCTCATGATGGCTGGAGCAGCAGCTGAGAACTCACATCTTAAACTGCAGCAGGAAGCAGAGGTGGCACCCTAGGACTGGATAAGTCTTTGGGGATCTCCAACAAGGCCTAGCCATTTAAGCTTCAACAAACAGAGCTGCCAACTAGGGTCCAGTTACTCAAATGATGGAAATTTATGGGTAGCATGTCATTAAAACTACTACTATACTACTACTACTACTACTACTACTACTACTACTACTACTACACACACACACACACACACACACACACACTCACACACACACACAGCCCTGGTTTGCTCCTATTGTTGTGATAAAGGCTATGAACAAAAGCACCGTGAGGAGGTAAGAGTTTTATTTGCTTTACATGCTCTGATCACAGTCCATCACTCAGAGAAACCCAAGGCAGGAACTCAAGCAGGCCAGGAACCCAGAGGCAGGAGCTGAGGCAGAGGCCATGGAGAAATGCTGCTTCCTATGACTTGCTCAGTTTGCTCTCTTAACGACTCAGGACCACCTGCCCAATGGGTGGTACCATCCATGGTGAGCTGAGCCTTTCTGCATTAATCAAAAAAATGCCCACAAGCATGCCTACAGGCCAATCTCAAGAAGGCATTTTCTCAACTGAGGTTCTGTTTTCCAGATGATCCAAATTTGTGTCAATTTGAAAACAACAACACCAACAAAAACTTAACCAGACTCCCAAAGTATCAAACTTTCACCCAAGAAACTAAAATAACAAGGCGTTAGGATGACTCCACTAGAAACATAATCGCTGCATTTAACTGATGTGATTTACCCTGTCAGCAAACTCTTCTCAACAGTAGGATTCTGTTTGTACGTCAATGAATTCCCAGATGAGGACTTCCTAACATGATGATGTCACATCAGAGTAGGCACCCTGTAAATATTTATGCAGCAAATGAATTGGTATGCACAACAGGTAGGACAAATATTCTCTCGATTCCATCTTTCTCTTACATTTAAACTTTCGTATCTCCATATTAAAAGAGAAATATGTACCTGACCCTTAGTTGTGGAAAGAAAAGCCCAGAATGTGAAAATGTTAGCACAAGCCAGCCAGCCAGCGTGTGAAATATGGCTAGATACGACCTTTTCGTCCTACATAGTTTTTGTTGCTGTTGATGATTTCTTTATTTAGGTTGTTTTTTTTTATAAATATAGCTTAGCTTTCTCAGGTAGTTTGTCCAGTGATGGAAAAGCTGACTAACACAGATGCATCTTTTTATATATACTTTATGAACCTATATTGAAACATTATGATCAAGCAAATCCTACAGTTTACTCTTGGGGTTCTTCCCCAGAATGTCATATAATTAAAATTATATTCAGATTTGTTCCTTTAGTAATAAGCTTTATGTGTCCCCTCTGTTGTTCCATGACTTGATAGCTAAGATATTTTGGCATTGAATATGAATCTGTTTTTTGAACATACCACAGATTATTTATCCATTGACCCACTAAAGGGTACTCTGGTTGTTCCGTTCCAACTATTGGAGACAGTAAGTGCAGTTTCATACAGACACAGGTTTTCAACACATTTGAGTTGAGAACTCATAGGTTCCCTTTAGTCAAGGAGTGTAATTACTGGTTTATACAGTAAAGATATGGTGAGTTTTGTGAGAAACTACCAAACTGCCTTTCATTTTCCCATAGCAGTGAAAGAATGTTCTTGCTGCTCTGTATCCCTTCCTGCACTTGACTCGGTGTTTTCTGTAGATGTGTGGTGCTATCTCATTGTATTAATTTGCATTTTCCTAATGATATAAAATGTTCATTTACATACTTGCCGTGTGTGTATCTTCCTCGATGAGGTATCTTTTTAGCTCTGGTGTGGATTTTTCATCAGATAGCTCATTTTTCTTATCGTTATGGATTAAATGTTTGTGTTCCCCTAAATTGTTGTTGTTGAATTCCAGTCTCCGATGTGATGGTATTTGGTTTTGGGACCTTTGAAAGGTGATTGGACCATGAGGTCACCTTTTGAATGACACTACTACTTTTATCAGAGAGCCCAGAGAGCATCTTAGGTATGCCTTTTGAAAATATTTATTCACAGTCCATGACCTGTCTTTTCATTCTCTTGACAGTATTTTTGAGGATCACAAGCTTTTAAAGTCCAGATTACTAATTGCTTTATATGTCATTTCTACACTGTTGTGTCTGAAAAGTCAACCCACTTGATATGGTTTTTTTTTTTTTAAAAAAAACATTATTCTTTGAGGTGGAGAGGGAAGAAAAAATCCTCGTCCTCCTCATTATTATTATGGCACCTTTGGTAATAGTCAATGAAGCAGCAGTAAGGAAGCAAACTGAGATGGGTAGTTAAGATTTTCCACAGATAATTCGACATAATTAGTTCCGAATAAAGTGCAATATGATCTGCTTTAGCTCCACAGATTTTGTTCTGTACTCTAAGGTTACATTGTCCAAGTGAAAGATCAAGCCAGTTTGGTTGGAAAAAACTCCAAATTGCCCAAATTCTCTTTCTCATATGGCTTGAAAATACATTTAATTTAGAGTCAGTGGAACTCCTGAAAGCAAGAATCCCAGAACAGCACAGTCCATAGTGCAGCCAGTCAGTCTGGTTGTTCCTGAGACACACGGGAATTCAGTGAGTAAGGCTTGGAACAGCTTGGAGGTGTATTCTAGTGATGTGTCACAGATGATTGCATCATGACCAGTGAGGTAAAGATTTTGGCCTCTGCTGAGGCGTCAGGATCTCCTCCAGGGAGTAAAAGAGTCTCTAGAAGTTAACTACAGTTGATTGGTGTGTGTGTCTAATGTGTGTCTGTGCACATGTACAGGTCACATGCATGTGTGTGTTCATGTAGAGGTCAGAGGACCACCTCAGGTATCATTCCACAATGCCATCTATTAGGTTTTAAGATAGGGTCTCTTATTGGGCTGGAGCTTACCCACTATTTTAAGCAAGCTGGCTAGTGAACCTCAGGGATCTGCCTCCAGCCTTCCAGTTTTGGGCTTACAAATACGTGCCATCACACCTGGTTTCAAGCTCCATATGTAATCACCTCAACCGAACACCAAAGCCTTGGGAGGTAGAGATGGCTTTCTGTTCTTTTTGCTGGATGTATTAGCACACTGTTAACCCACAGAGAGTAGATCTTGGGCTCATTTACTATTGTAACAAATATCAGTACAAATCTGGCCACATAGGTAAAACTTCAGAAATATTTATGTAATGAATGAGTAAATGATACCTTAAGTAGCTAATCCTAGGTCACAGAGCCAATCGTTTATAAAGCTGGCTTATATTTCTCAAGGGAAACAGCAACACTGTGATAAACACATCCATTCCCAACAAATCTTTCTCAGTATCTTTAGAAGAAACACAAGCTCAGCCTTTATGTTCTTTTTCGCTAGTACATTATGTAATTTGTAGGCAATTAAACAGAAAGTAGTAGCATACATTGTCATTTCAATGTCAAACACTTTGCTGTGACTTTTTAATGTAAGCAAATGATTCATCCTGATGAAAAATGTAGGAATTGGGGGAGAGATGGGATCATATTCTGTTTTAGGAATAAAAGGAAATACTTGCTTAGACTGTAACATTTGACACAGAGTAGCCTTCCTGGGCTTACTACCCAGAGAAGTTCCTGCCTTTGAGTAGATAGGAGGCTACTGTCTTCCTATCACCTGACATCACTGACCACCCAGAGCACTATTGGATCGAGACCCTCTCCTCCCCGACTCCCTGCTCACACTGGTCTTGAACTCTCTATGTAGATGAGCTAATCTTGAATTAGCTCCCAAGTGCTGAGATTATAAGTCTTAGCCACTGAACCCATCCCAGGACTCATATGTGATGGGATGGTTGAGAGGCATGTGAGGAGGAGAGCAATTCTGAAATTAAAAAGGCACAACTCAGATGCATCTAGGGACTCCAAGAACTCAGACTCTGCTTGTAATTCAAGGACTAGCACTAGGTTAATCAAGGTTTCAGGGGGGCGTGCTGGGGGACTTCTTCCTTATTATTCTATATGTTGTTCTCATTTAAAAATAAATACTCACTTATTTTATAAACAGAGAAGATTCCTTTTTCAAATGGCAAAACTGAAAAAAACATAGGTTATTAGAATGGATGGTCTGGGAAAGTAATTGAAAATACCTGTTTTTAGGTTTACAGTCTCCCATTCCCCATGACCCAGGACCCCCCATGAAGCACACGAACTGTTAGTTTCTATCAAGTATTGTATATGCTTTTATTCTTTTCTCTCTTTGACATGTACCCAAGTCATAGACAATAAGAGTTTGGATGAATCATCAAATACTGAAACACTAACTTCTGAATTTCTTTGAATTTCAAGTTGAATGGCCCCTGTTTTGATCTCATTTCAACCATGGCTGATAGAAAATAGCAGCTTTCCCTTTTCTCAAAGTTATGTGTAATTTAGGAAAAGAATTAAAAGCTAGTGAGCAGAGATAGAAACTCTACTCAGAAGCCTACTTAAACTCATATCTAATCCATCATTTGCATCTGTATAATGGATGTTTCTTTTGGTGCTATTTCAGTTTATTTCAATAAGCAACAACGGTTAAGAGAGAATCATGGCATTACAGTTGATATTAAAAGAACCAATGAGCTCTGCTATTAATCTCAGCACTTTTATTTACATCAAAGAATGATAGCAATTATTAAGCACATGCTTTCCCCCCTACTTTTGTGTTTCCGGGTTGGTGCCAGAGTTTTCTTGGCTTGTAGTGGGATGGGCTGAATAGACAATCTCCCCTTTTCATCTGCATATGCTATGGCTCCAGTGATTCTGAATCCAAGTCACTTGAATAATGATAGAATCATTCTGTTCCTGATGAATACACAATAATATAATCAGATACTGTCAAAAATAAGAAAAGGGGGAAAAAAAGGAAGAAAACTTATGTGAACCAGAATGGTGCATGCGACCATCCATTGCTACCAAGCTCAGGCTTAGAGGGCCAAGAGCCTTTGGTAAATGAACCACATAGTTGAGTAGTTATAATGTATAATATATTAATAAATTAACTATTTGGAAAAAAACTCTATTATTGAATGTGACACTCCCCTCTCATGCAAACTTGACCAGAAGAGGTCTGGGAAACTGTAGGATAAGAGGGAATGGGTGAAAAAGAACCGTTTCTCAGCTAGGGTTCAAATGGTCACTTGGGAAGTTTATAGTTTGAAAGGAATCTAGGATTTCAAAAGCTGAAAATTTTAAGGACTGAGTAAATGAAAGTATTCACATTAAAACTTGGTGTATTTGGAGGAATACACATTATTCGTAGATCATGTTTTCCCCTTGGAGAAGAGCTCTGAATCCCGACGTTAGGGGAGACCCAGGGAGCTGTCAGGTGCTGCATTTTGTCTGGCTGCCTCTGTCGAAAGTTGGAAGCTTAACCCCACATGAAATGTATTGGGCACCTCACATTTGTGTTGGCTTCCAAAGTGTAAGCCATTACATTTCTGCTCTTTATCATTTGCCCAGCTGTATCCCTGCTATAGCAGCAAAAAACAGATTAAGAAAACAAGGCAGGCACGTAAGAGAAGCTAAACTCCGGATGAAAGATCAGACATGCGCCTACCCCATGCCATATATATACACACACACACACATATATATGTGTGTGTGTGTGTGTTGTGTATATTTCAAATGTTGGACAGTAGGTTAGATCTGGCATCAAGCATCTGGAAACTTATCGACACTCAATATGTCTGGGAAACAATAGAAGAGAGAAATCAGCTAGATGAAGTATGATCTGAGAGCCTGCAGAGCTGCTGTGACCGCCAGCAGCATTCACCGAGCATCAGAACACGCTATTTCTACTGTGGACATGACATCAAAGTCCTAGGGCCTGGAGAGAGGTTTGAGGTTCAGCAGTGACAAAGCAGGCCAGACACCAGCCTGGATGCTAGAACCAAACAGAACAATGAAGTGAGGGGAGACTGGCATGGAGGACGATTACCCCATTGGACTTGACCGTGGTTCTATCTTTACACCATCTTGCTCCACTCCAGAACTTAGTGTGGCTCTCGCTCTCTTGAGCAGCTCTCCTCCAAAATTCACACACAACTTTACGGCAAAGAAGGAAATGTATAAAACCTTCTCTCACACACAATTTACTTTGGATAGAATTTTGAAACAGGAGTTTGAACTAAAAAAAACATGTTCCTGGTTATTGGAAAAAATGAAGCAAATTGCAATTTCTACACATCTTACCTTTGTCCTGGGATTTCATGCTCATAATGATAGCCAGCATGGAGGTCAAGGATAACTCAGGGAAATTTGCTTCAGAAACCATGATTTCCTCTTTGAGAAGCTTTCAAACCTCACTAGGGTCCTCTAATAGCCTTTCCTCTCCCTGTTGCTAAGAACAGGCAATATCATGGTTAGGAAATATATTGTGGTTAAGAAGTACTTGTCCACAAAGCTGAAAGCTTCAATTACACAGGATGAGAGATATTATAGCAGAGTGAAGGAAGCAGGCCCCCAAACAACAACGAACAATTAAATATGACCTAAGGACTTGAAAAGACATTTCTCTAGAGGAGAGGTTCAGACAGCTAACGGGTATGTGAAAAAGTCCTCACCATCAGTAACCATCAGGGAAGGGCACTCAAAACCACAAAGAGTATCACCTCATGTGAAACAAAAGACAGGTGGTATCAGGAATTTGGAGAAGTTGGAAAACCTCATTTACCGTTAGCTGGAGTGCAGAATGGGGAATCGATGCTTATAAACTATATTCCAAACTTGAGTATATATGTATTTCTTTAACACGATCACTTAGGTTTCACTACATCAGTGAGGGAAAATACAAGCCCTAAATGGTTAAATCACTCACTTTTAAGTTAGAGACTGGGGAAGGGAGCCAAACACCTCGAAACCTGGTACTGGAACCCTAGATTCAGTTGTGCTCTGACTATCTCCATGTAATCCTTCTCTGCTTAACTGAGTTTATAGAAACAGAACAAAACCGTGTCCCTTATAATCTCTTTTCTCCTTCTCTCAGTTCCCTACGGTAACCTGCCAACTCCTGTACACACCCTTATCCCGAATCTTAGATGATGAGAGCCCCAGGAAGATATTTGAGCAGCAGCACTGAATATTAATCAGGAAACAAGCCATAGGAGCAGCAAACATAATTTGCATGTCCTCTGCACCTTTGAAGGGGGTGGAGTGGATCTCCTTGTCTTCTGGCCCCAGCATCTGCCAGTTCTATCTCATTTGGGCCAGGTTTCAAAGTGTGTGTGTTAAAGGCTTTATCCATAGTCATCTCCTGCCCTGCTGGAGACCAGTCTTTGCCTGACTGGATCTCATCTTACCAACTACACCTCTCAGCTCCTGTCTAAATCCATTAGTGTCGAGCGATGTCATCCTTCCCTGTCTCCCAAACACTTCCAGCACCCTCCTGCCCAAAATTCCCTGTCCTCAGTCTGTTCTCTCTCATCTGTCCTTCCTCCCAGACAGGCATACTGCTCTGCATAGCCCATACTAGTCATTGGCCATAATCATTTGTGTATCCCAAGATCCAGGGCAGCTCCAGAAGACTTCCAAGGGCATCTGCCCAGGCAGGGAGAGCCTAGACAGGAACCTGCTTGGGAAGTCCTGGGTGGCCTCTCTGATTTCCAGCAAGACCATTATGAAGAATACAGGAAAAGGATTAAACAGCACCCAGGGAAAGCAGAACAGTGGTCTAAAACTGCAGAGCTCTAAGAGAAGCTCCTCGTAGATCCTAAAGTGAATATTAGTTAGACATTTTCTTGAGGAATGTGCTAACATTTATCTGTAATTTATGTTTGACCAGTTTTTTCTGTCTTACTATATTTGTACCAATATATAATTAATAAGACATTGTTATTTACTGAACGCCTGCTAGGTGCCAGAGACCACACTTTCTATAAATTTTAAAATATAGTCACAGATTCTGTTTCCTGTCTTGAGTTACTCAGTGAAATATGGGCATGATCTCATTTGAGGAAATTTTTTATAAAACATTGGCTGGATCGTAATGCTTGGAAATCCTTGAATATGAAGAACAAGATGTATGTCTGGATGTTTGTCAGAATGTTAGCTGCCAGAATTATACCTGTGGTAACGACAAGTATAAAATTTTATGAAACTATCTCTAAATTATTCTTTTTTTCTAAGTTAGCTTAGGAGGAAAACAGTAACGGAGGGCTTATCTTCCCTCCCTTCTGCACTGGGGTGCTCTCCCCTTGCACCCTCCCTCTATTCACTCCCCCCTCCTTCACGCTCCCTCCTTCCTGTCCACTTTTCTCTTTCCCCTCCTCTCCCCTTTAACTTTCCCCCATTTCCTCTCTGCTCCCCTTTGTCCTTGTTCACTGTGTTTGCAGTTGCCATATAATCTGCTCTCCAGTGTAGAGTAGTGCCATTCTGGAAGGTTCATGGTGGCCTCCTGCCCTGTTTTAGCCCAGTCCCAGCCCAGCTGAACCCACCCACCGTACCACCCTGCTCCAGTCCAACTGAAGTGTCCAGGGGTGGCCATCCTTTTCCTCTTTCCCAAACATGTCACTCTTGACCCTCTCAGGTTCCTCTTGGGAAGGAGGCCAACTCTAAATGCAAGCAGAAAAGTTTCATGGTTCCACGTGTTATTTTGGAAAAAGACAAAAGCTACCTGTCTGAACGTTTCTGGCACTGCTGAAGAGCACATGTTCTTCCTGTGGCACACAGCCGCAGTGCCCCGCAAAGTCAAGATTGAATTCAGTTGAACATCACCACTTCCATTAACAAAAGTATTGTATGAAAGGTCTCCATGACATAGTGCTTCCTTTATGGGTCAGAGAATAGTTTCATGGTGTGTGTGCCCATTGGAACATTAGGCAGAATTTCTAGAAGGTCTGTATTCCTGGGGATTGCATTTCAAAATGAAAATTTTGCTCACTGACCTTTATAAAAACAGAAAGGAAGACACTGAAAATTTATGATATGGAAACTGGAAACAGTGATGTGTGTGCTTCTCTAATGGCAGATTTAGAGCCTGTTTTAGTATGCAAGGAAACTGGAAACATGAACAGAGTCTGTATGTAGGAGATAAGCTACATCTGTGAATAACACATTAGTAATATGTGGACTGTTGGGCTTACTTTGAGAATCAGTTTCTTCTCGCATTGCAATGTCCTAAAAGAGAAAATAATTATTTAGAATCAATAAGTGGCTGCCTGCTATGCTAACATCAAATGGAAATCTGAGGCCATATTAAACCTAGGATGCTGAAGGCCAGCAAGTCAAAGGTGTATCCCACAGATGGCTTCTCCATGCAATGTCCTACAAAATCCAGGAAGGAACTGAAATTCAGAGCTTGGTTGAACTCATGTTCACAATCTTCATTTACCATTCCCATTCTGATCTTAAATCTCTCATCTATGTCTATTCCTCTCTTTCTCCTTCTCATTGTGCACCTAAAGACAGATCTCTTGACTGATATCTACGCTTTCAAAGTGATCCATTCCATTTTGGTCTGCACCTGAAAGCCATATTGGGTGAGGAAGTTTACAAGTTCATATTCACAGGCCTTTTTCTATGCATTCATTGTTAATATGACTGGATGTTGAGTCATCCAGGACACCCATGTCTGAGTGCATCTTTGAACAGGTTTCCCAGAGGCTTAATTGAGAAGGGAAGACCACCTTGAATGTGAGTGGGCCTATTCTGTGAGCTAGAGTCCCAGGATAGATTTCACGAAAAAGCGAGGGCAGAAAGTGAGTTGACCCCGTGATTCTTCTCTCTCTGCTTAGTGATTAAGAAATCAGCATGCCTCATGCTCTTACAGGAGCACGTGCTACTATAGTAGACTGTCTCCCTCTAAACTGGGAGCCAAAACAAGTCCTTTCTTTTTTATTTTCTTTTGCCATAACAACAATTAATACATATCTGTATTGCTCAGATTTTCTATACTAATGATCCATATATTAGGATTTACAAATTTAAATGAAATGAAAAATTATGACAAATTACTGTCTTTCTCCCCCCCCCTATATATTCAGTTAGTTAGAAGTCTAGATTCCTATACAGAGTTTAATATGTACTGTGTATAACACTATGCTACAGTATGGAGATATTGCTGGGATCTATCTATCTATCTATCTATCTATCTATCTATCTATCTATCTATCTATCTATCTATCTACCTACCTACCTACCTGTCTGTCTGTCTGTTTATCTATCTATCTATTTTGTTTGTTCAAGGCAGGGTTTCTCTGTATAGCCTTGGCTGTCCTGGACTTGCTTTGTAGACCGGGCTGGGCTCAAACTCACAGAGTACTGGGATTACAGGCATGTGCCACCATGCCCAGCTCTATTTATATATTTTAATGTAAGTAACAGAAATACATTAAAACACATGGATAAGATTTAAAGGTTATTAAAATTTGTGGAGGGATTTCTGGATCCATGTGTAGCTGGCCTCCATGGAATGGTTTAGAGGGTTCTTTCCCCATCTCTCTTGAGCCCAGTCTCCTTTCTGCTGTGGGTCTTTACCAGCTGTTCAGTTCTGTCTCTCTGATTTGTAAGTTACTGGTCCACCAGCATTTAGGAAGTTCTGATAGTAATTTGAGAGAGGGCTTTGAGTCTATCAATTCACTTCATTGTTTTTAGTTAACCTATGGTTTTAATATTTAGAAGTTCATCCAGGTGTAGTTACTGTTTGGGGTTAAGGCCTTGTGTCTGAAGTGTAGTCAATTTTTTACAGAAAGGGCTCTTAAGGTTGCAGTGTATGGGCTATGATATGTAAGGGGGAGTCTGAGAAAAGTGGGTTTGGCTCATATCTCTAAAGACAACTGTTACAAAACGGAAAGAACGCTTTCCTCATCCTGAGCTGTAGCTGAGCTAGAGTCTAAAACAAGCATCTTCACTCCTCATTTTGTGTAACCTTTCCTGAATTGTGGGAATAACGCTGGCTGACAGGTCTCTGAATCTCCATTAAAACACAGTCTTTAATCTTGTCCCATATGACAGACTAGAGGGACTGATTGATGGTTGAGCCAAGTGTCAAATACTTATGGACATAACGTAGCAGTTACACGCCTCCAACTACTCATCCCTTGCTTCCTGGAATCTAAAACTGACGGTGCAGGGGAGAAAACAAGAAAACCATTTTGATGGGGACTGATAGCTGTATCAAACTATAGGTACAGAGATGCCCATAGAATACAGTTGACCTCATGTCCATGTAGCTGAATAATAATAGTGGCGGGTTCTCCCCTGGGGCCTTTATAGTGCCAGGCACATTTCCTCCTATGGAATTGTTCTTTAACCAGAGCAAAAAGAAAATTGTTTGGGTTATCCCAAAACAGTTTAAGAGGGGAAAAGTTTGTTCTGGCTTACAGTCTGAGTGGACATAGCTTACCACGACGGGAGGTGTGGTGGCTGCACCCTGAGACAGTGGGTCACTCAGGTGCCACAGAAGCAGAGAGAGATGGACGTGGGTGCTCTGCTGGGTTTCTTCTTTTAATCTGGCCCGAGACCCCAGTTGATTGGCTGCCCACATCGCTCTACAGTTGCATCTTTCTGGAGACAGCTTGACAGACATAGAGTTGATTCTAATCCAGCCATGTTGACAATGCAGATTAACATTAAAGCAACACAGTAGCTGCCACAACAAAGTGCAATAATGTTGAATGGTTCTGGCAACAGGATTTTATTTCCAACAAATCTGGAAACTTGAAGATTTAGATCAATGGTTCTCAACCTGTAGATTGTGATCTCAGCTGGGGTCACATCTCAGATATCCTGCATATCAGACCTTTACATTACGATTCATTGCAGTAGCAAAATTACCGTTATGAAGTAGCATCAGAATAATTTTATGTTTGGGGGTCCCCACAACATAAGGAACTGTATTAAAGGGAGGCAGCATTAGGAAGGCTGAGAACCACTGGTCTAGATCTAGGTGCCAGGTAGTTTTGACCACTGGTAAGATCAGGGTTTGGTGGCATCTGCCTGGATTTGGGGGTTCATATGTCTTGAAACAAAGATTTGAGCAGAAACACAAACTTACAGCACAAAGAGTAAGGACAGAGAAATGGGATGCAGCGGAGAAATGGTTTGGAAGCTCAATGGTCTGTAAGGTCTGGGGCTCTCTTGGGTCGTTTGCATAGCGAGGGCTTCGTCCCACGCCGTTGAGGGCCATGGGAGCTGAGCATCCAGCTCACCTCTTTGCCAACAGATTTCTCTTGTAGCTTTCGGTGTAAAGCCTTCTGGACCTCACTGTCTGCCCTGCTGCCCTGCTTTGAGAAAAGTCCTCTTCTAGCTTGTAGATGTTTACCTTTTGTCCTCAGGAGTTGGAGGAGGGGAAAGACACAGAAAGGTCCCTGATGTCTGCTCTTATAAAGGCATTGGTGCCACCAAACCTGGACATTAATCTTATGACCTAGTACAAACCCAATTGCCTCCCAAGGGTCCCATTTCCAAATACTATCTTGGAGCCACAGTGTTGCTAGCATGCGGACCTGGAGAGCTCTTCAGCACACATCCTCTTCTTTAGGCTAGGAAAGGGAGGATGTTACCTTCCCCAGCCTGTCCTGTAACTGCGTTCTGTGACCTTTCTCACTCTGGAACGGCACAGCCCTCTTAGGCAGGTCAGGTAAGCCAGAAGAGGAACAGAGGTTGGGATGAGGTTCTTCCTAAATCTCTTTCCTTGCTCTCCTCTCTGTACCGTGTTTGCTTCATTGTTCCCACTGTCTTTTCTCCCAGTCCTCTCCACCTAGAAAAGATTTCCTCCCTCTTCGCCTGCTTTCTTCATTGCTTTAGATCAAGTGCACGTTTACCCGTTTGTCATCAGCAAGTCTTTTCTTGTCCCTGCCTGTAGTCGTACCCTGGTCTCTGCCTGTCATCCTGGGAACTGAGACTTATTCCCAAACGTGACATTCCGTGCTGAAGGTCCAAGTGCCAGACGTCTCCAGTTTCAGGCTGTGGATTTCCTGAAGAGAGCAAGCTTGCTCCCAGACTCACTTCTCACCCCTGTGAAACTCTGAGCACCGGCAGTATGCTTGGCTTACAGTGGGTGGCCTATAAATGTTTGCTTTTTAGTCTTAGTGTTCTTGTGAACGTATGCTGATTATGCATAGTGGTGGATCTCATTAGAGCATTTTCATACATGTATGTGATGTAGTTCGATGACATTTATTCCTGTTGCCCTATTTTGTCTCTCCTCCACCATCCATGTAGATACTTCTACCCTTCCCCATCTCTTTAGATGCATACTTGTTTGCTTAACAACAAAATTGAATTGATAACTGGCAGATTTTTTTTCTTAATATCTGACACATTTGCTTCAGTGAGACAGAAATTGTTCCCTATTGGTAAATGGTACTTTCTATCTATAAAAAAATTTGCTGGCCACGCACAATTCACAGGCTCCAATATCCTCTAGATGGGAGTCTCTACTACACTTGATTTACTTCTTAAAGGACATGTTTCTTGTTCTAAAGTATGGCTGCCCTTCCACCCATTAGAGTCTCCTTATACCAAATCAATGAGAGCGAATTAGTGGAAAGGGCAAAGGATTCTAATAGTAGTTACAGCACTATTCACAATGAGAAAACAAGGCTGGGAGGTTAATGGCTAGATGGATTCAAAGTGCAAAAGAGCGTTCATCTTTGGTCACGTTATGGATGAATGGATAACCCGAGGTCTTCGGAATACCCTTCTTAAAATGGAATTTCATCATTGTCTTTCGCTTCACTGAGGCCTCTAGCCTTTGATGTTATAAGGCAATCTGCTCCCATGTAAAACTTAATGTGTTAGTTTGAAGAACTAATAACGGAAATGGTTTATCGTTCATCAGGTCTATGGATGGTATTATCCACTGAAGTTCAAGGGAAGCCGAGGACCTCAAAGACTATTTCTTGGAAATTTCTAAATTGTGCCAACTTCTTTATGAATGGTGATTCTGTGAGGGGTGCTACAATCTGCTCTGGACGGAGAGACGTGTGCAGGATACCCAAGAAAGCCTCTGTTTTAAAGAGAAGGCGAGAAAGCTCATCTCCTGCACCCTTAACTGTGATGAAAACAGGAGCTAGACACACATCAAGCATTTAGGGGCAGGGACCTGGAATATTCCTGGTCTTATCCTTGGCCCAAAGCTAGAAATGCCTTTGGGTTTGTTCTGGTCAGAGGCCAGCAATGGCAGAAAAGAGTTCTAGTCTCTTAGCTCCTTTCTGAATGAGCAGAATGAGTACCCCTGCCTGGAAGCCATAAGCAAAGGAGTGACTGATGCCAGATGCCATCTTGCCAGTGGGCAATCTTGGGGTTGGATCTCCAGGTTTTCATACAGGGAAGAGGTTACACCTATTCACCAGTCCCAGCTGTCTCCTCAATAACTTTGGGACCTTAAACTTTGAGACCCAAATGGCCTCAGAGGATATTTGAGGATGACCCCTCTCTCACGGTTGGCTTTGAGTCCCACCTCTCTTTCTCTGGTAACACTAAACAGAGAGCATCAGCATCGTCACTCCTTTGGCCTCCTAGTCAAGAGAATAAAATGTCTCTGACCTTGGGTAGACATTGTGATCTGCTCCAAAGGTTGAAATGTTGTACAGTGCCATTTCCTCCCTAAGAGTTCATCCAGATAGGCTTGTCAGTCCCCTGGTCCGGAGACCACCCACCAGGAAATCTGATTCACCTGATGACATGCTAAGGTGAGGAGAAGAATCACTATATCCTCGATGAGATAATGTGCTTATTTCTTTCCCGGAACAACTCTGTGCAATCACTTACTCCATGCAGCTTTCCTGGTTGTAATTTAGAAATGTATAGATTTTCCTTGTCCTTTTTCTTTTTCTTTTGAATAGAAGTCAAAGCCTGGGTGGACAGACTCCTTAACACTTTGCTCTTTCTCTGAAACCATCCTCAACCCTTTCTGCTGTGGGGCCGCCCGTGTGCCTTGGGGCCCCCTGTGTATTGTGCGGTTGTTTGCTGACCTCATTCTGAACCTGCCTGTTTTCTTGGACTGGAGCTTTAGGCATGGCATTCTCTTCCTCCTGGCTGGTACCAAAATTTACAGCTCACCTATCCCTTTCTTTATCTTTCAAACACTAATGAAAGCATCCCCAGACTTTCTTTTGAGTCTTTTTAAAATACCTGTGTGTGGTGTGTGTGTGTGAGTGTGTGGTGTGTGTGTGTGTGTGTGAAGGTGCACACTTGTCACAGCACATATGAGCTGGACCCAGCACAACTTGCAAGAATCAGTTGTCTACTTCCACTCTGTGGGGTTTGGGGATTGAACTCCAGCCATGGGGCTCGGTGACAAGTGCCTTTTCCTGCTAAGCCATCTCACTGGTCCTCAGTTATTCTTTTTCTTTCTTCCTTTAAAAAAAAAACTAACAGACCAAGAAACCAAAAGAGGGAACCCATAATACTCCAGTATTTAAATCCAGTTAAAGGAAAATTGGATGTTTCCTTAGTAGCTAAAAATATTTCCATGGTTTCTGGTAAAATTTTTAATCTGAAGCTCAGTTTCCTGCTATGTTCAAAACAGATTCAGGCTTTAAAGTTTTGTATTAAAATATTTATTACATATGGTATGTAGTACTTTCACTATTTAGTCATTTTTCTTGTTTCTCCTTTTATTGAAAACAGCTTTTGCACTTTCACAATCTGTCTTGCCTGCAATATATGCTAAGGTAACAGTGAAACAAAGTGTGTGGAAGTAGCCAACCAACATCGGGTTTGACTTGAAGTCCACTCCACAAGATGGAGCCCATACCCAACACCGCTTGGGTGACCCTGTCCTCCCCAGTGTGCTTTTGATTATAATGCTTCATCACGGGCAGCAACAACTCTAAGATGCAGTCCCTCCATCAGTGGGTGGGAGTTCCACGTCATGGCTCAGCCATCTTGAGCTGTGGCCTGTCTTATTGATACTTAGCCATTCTGACTAATCTCAAACCTCAAAGTTGTTGATTTGCATTTCCCTGATGACTAAGGATGTTGAATGTTTTATTAAAAAGTGCTTCTCAGCTATTTGAGTTTCTTCTTTTGAGACTTCTCTGTTTATCTCTTTATCATATTTCTTAATTGGATTATTTGTGTTCTTGATATCTGTTTTTTTAGTCCTTTATGTATTTTGGATATTAGTCAAAATACATGAAATTGGCAAAAATCCTTTCCCATTCTACAGGCTGCTGCTTTGTCCAGGATACAGTGTCCTTTGCTGTGCAGAAACTTTTCTGTTTAAATGAGGTGCTATTTACTAATTGTTGATCTTAGTGACTGTGATAACAGTATTCTTTTCAGAGAGTTTTAGTGTGTACATGCGTGTGTGCATGTGTGCACAAGCATGCCAATGAGGTCAAGACTCTCCCTCACTTTTTACATTAAAGGGTCAGGTATCAGATATACTGCTATTTACTATTTAAATTACTATTTACAATAGTAAAGTTACAGTTATAAGTGGCAATGAAAAATTTTGTGGTTTGGCAGTCACTACAACATGAAGAACTGTATTAAAGAATCACAGCATCAAGAAGGTTGGGAACCACCTTCAGGTTCAGTGTATCTGGTTTTATGTTGAGGTCTGTCTTAGTTTGGGCTTCTATTGCTGTGTCCAAAACACCATGAGCAAGAAGCAAGCTTGGGAGGGAAGGGTTTACTCAGCTTCCCTTCCAGATCACAGTCCATCATTGAAGGGAGTCAGGCGGGAACACAAGCAGGGCAGGAGCCTGGAGGCAGGAGCTGATGCAGAGGCCATGGAGGGTGCTGCTCACTGGCTTGCTCCTCATGGCTTGTTCAGTCTGCTTTCTTTTAGGACCCAGGACCACCAGCCCAGGGATGACACTAAGAGCTGGCCCCTCTCCCATCGATCATTAATTGAGAAAATTCTTTACAGCTGGATCTCATGGAGACATTTCTCAACTGAGGATCCTTCTCTGATGATACAGTGTCAAGTTGACACAAAACCATCCAGTAAAAGGTCTTCGATCCATTTGAAGTTGAGTTTTTGCAAGGTCATAAACATGCATTTACTTGGATTCTTCTACATGAAGCCATCCAGTTTTACCAGCACAATTTGTTGATGGTGCTGTCTCTTCTCCAGTGTGTATTTCTGTCTTCTTTATTTCAAAACTTGAGTGTTTTAAATGCTCTGGGTTCTTTGAATTGCCATACAAATAACAAAATGCCTCAAAATGATTTTTTAAATCCCTACTGTTAAATTAAACAAAATAGGTAAGTCCTGAAATGTATTATCCTAGGGAAAACAGGACAGACTCATTATCCCATTTATGTAACATTTTGGAAAGGCAAGACAAGGAACAAAGAACATCTCAGTGGTTTCCAGAGGAAGAGTCTAACTACAGAAGGACAGCAGTAAGAATGTTCTGTGCCTTATCTGTGGCCCTAGGTACATGACTCATTTATAAGACCTAAAGAAAATGTATGAAAAACTACAGAATTTTTTCTGTATAACCATTAAAAAAATCAAAATTAGCACTTACTACTGTTCTTTTCTCTGTGCATTTCTTGCTCACCAATGACAATTGCTAGCATGAGAACTTAGTTGGCGTCCTTGGGAGTTGGAAGATGCTTCCTCTGCATCCCTCTGTAGAGGGCTAATATTTATTGGCAACTTAACTGGATTTGGAATTAGCTAGGAGAAACAAGTTTGGGTGTGTCGGTGTGAATGCTTCCAGACAGGTTTAATGGCATGTCAGTAGCATCAATCTACGTGATGGGAACTCAGAGTTTGTAACACACACACACACACACACACACACACACACACGAGAGGCAGGTAGGGAGAAGTAAGCTGAGTGATTATGTTAAGAGTCATCTTTCTCTGCTTCCCTGACAACAGGGCAAATGTGACCAGCTGCCTCACACATCACTGCTGAGCTGTGCTTTCCCCACGATGACACCACCCCTTCCTTAACTGTGGGACAAATCAAAGCCTTCCTTCTGTAAGTTGCTTTTCCCAGGCACTGGTCACAGCGATGAGAAAAATAATTAATATATTTCTATCTTATTTTTATTTTTCCTTTCTTCCCCTGTAGCATCAATTCAGGAAGCACCCTCCCCCCACCTCCATTACACATTTCCCCTTCTCCTTTCCTCAGGGAACCCTATTCTTTTCCACAGTAAGGAGATGTCATCATCCAAAAACTTTTCTTGGGTCCTGAACATTCCTGTGCCTCATCTCTGGATGCTGAACAGTCTCTTCTGTACAGCTTTGGTTTGCTGGATGCAAGGTGGGCGGGGCAGGAGAGTGTGTGCTTTGCTCTGTAGAGTGACAAGAAGATAACACATGTCTCAGTTCCACAGAGGCAACCACAGCTCATTTGCTCCATAGTTCCTGAGGGGTAACATGTTCTTACCACAGCAAATACAATCTTTTTCTAGAGAGAAAAGCATCATATCGCAAATGAGAAAATATTAATCTTTATTTCTCTGCAACTTCTGATTATAGAATAATCACATTGGCCATTACTGGATTAAATAATACTGGTTTCTCCTCGATCTTTTATTACATCTGAGAAATAGGATATCACCCTGAAATTTAATAATTGCCAAACCCAAATACTCCATTATAATTCATAAATTCCAAAGTGACATGGAAAGAAAGAATTCCAAAGTCAGGTTTCATTTTGATGAATTATAAGATGTTGACTATCATAAAAGAGCATAACTAATTTATTAAACATATAAAATCTCCTAACATCAAAAGAATATTATGTCTTTTGGAGTGGTCCCATTTAATTGAAGTGGTCTGGTTAAACATCTGTTTAATAATAATGTAATTGGTAAATACATTTGGAAATCATGTGGATTAACTGTTACAGGAATATTGCTTTGAGTATCGTTAGACAGGGAAAAATTGAAAAAAAGAGAGAATTTCAATATGTAAAATTGCCATAGAACATTCAGAATCAATCTAGATATAAGTAGAAAAGTAAATGTGAGTTGGGTCCATGAAAATTGAATTTCCTAATGACTCAGAATTGTCCCAGAAAAGATTTAGAATAAATATTTAAATGATGCGGTCATAGCCTGTAACACAGGAGTCCTTCCACAGCACTCACTTTCATTTGTTTCTCAAGCTTTGCTGTTGAAGTCTCTGAACTTGTAGTCACATTAGAGGTTGTGAATGGCTCCAGTAATCTTTAAAATGGCAGAATATGGTAAGGAAATAGAGTTAGATTCCTTTATGCTCACTCTCATCATCCATTCCCTCTCTATACAGGTTAAAAGCAAGATGACAGGTTGGTAAAACACTCCTGATTTATTACACAAGGCTGCTGTAAGCGTGAGTGTCTTAGCTCTACTGTTTTAGACTGAGGAGGTGATACAAATGGCCCTGGCCTGGAGACTGATATTTGCTATTTTTGAGTTGGATGCAAACATCCCTGTGAATTTTTGGTGGTGATCCAGGGTCCGTGAACCATTTTGGTTGGTTAAAATGCTCCCTGTTGACAGTCTGATCACCCTGCTGTTGCCTTCGGGGATCTGGGAGCTTGTGGGGCTTCTCAATCTGAGGAAAAGGGGTATCTATCTCATCTTGGAAAAGCTCTTTCAGATCCAGTTTCCAAAGTTTTCAAGGATTTAGTTGTTTCCTATGCTTTGTGGCATTGCTGTAGTCAGACCAAGAAGTAACGAAGGAGATTCTGACGTAACATAACTGTCTCAGAGGATTTGCTGGTGTGCTATGCAGGACTTCTAGAAATTCTTATCCTTCCCATCAAGGAAATAAAAATGTAATATATATATATAAATATAATTACATATATATATATATATATAATGTGTGTGTGTGCGTGTGTGTGTACCATATGCATGTAGGTGCCTGCCAAGACCAGAAGATGGCATCAATACCTTGGAACTAGAGTTGCAAGCTTAGGGTTTCTATTGCTGTGATGAAGACCATGACCAAAAGCAACTTGGGGAGGAAAGGGTTTATTTCAGCCTACAGTTCTCATGTCACACTCCACCAATGGGGGAGTGTCAGAGCAGGAACTTAGCAGCAGGAACAGAAGCAGACAGCATGGAACAGCACTTCTTGATCATATCCACTCCCAATCCTTCTCTCCAACTCCCTCCACCAGGCTGCTCTACACATCTTCCTCCCAACTTCAAGTTCTCTAAAATAATCCCACTAAGTTCAATTAGTGCTGCTCACGTGTGGAAGGGTATAAGGTTGGCCACTTGCTCCCAATAAAATAGTGTCTCCCCCTTTCCTAGCAGCCATCAACAGGGGTGGGGCCTGGGGAACCCCTCACAGGGGTTCCGAGGGCTGCTCTCTACTCTTCTACTCCTGCATTCTTTCCTATCCTCCACTGACATGTCCCCTGAACCTTATGGTTGAATGTTGACACAGATGTCCCACTTACGATTGTGCACTCAACAGTCACTTCTTTTCGGTATTAACCACTACAGTAAGGTGCATTTCTGACCAAGCTTGAAAGCACAATCTATGGACCAAAATCAATAGACATAAATGTAATGATTTAGAAGGCAGTTAGACAACATGACCGTTTAGCAAGACAACCGCAAAATGTTAACATGTGTGTTCACTCTCAGCCCTGCTCATGCTGTGCATGTTTCAGTGACTCACCTGTGTCCCTTATCCCTTATTTGTTTATTTATGGTTTTCAAAATGGGTTTTTCTATGTAGCCTTGGCTGTTGCAAGTAACTATTAATATTTACTAATAATTATCTTTTAGTAAGGCTGCTGTTAATCCTAAGCAGCTGAATAACCAAATCACCACACAGAGACTGGTTTTATTTAGTTAATCTAGAACACAATGCTGGGTGATAGTTACTCCCTCCTAAACCTCCAAGCCCTCATAGTTTCCTAACATTTAGATTTCCCATGTTGTGCTTGCTTTTAGTGATCTATTAGGTCCAATCCATCTCTCCTCATCATTCAATGATCTCTCCTCCAGCTCTGCCTTCTCCTCTCTTCCAAGTTCTCTCTCCCTTTTCTCCCACTCTTTCCTGTCCTCTGGCTCCTCCCAGCTCAACATTGTGTCTAGTTGCTTTATTTTGTTTACACAGAGTTGAGACAGGATGCTTAGAATAAATATCACAATACAATATCCAATTGAAACCAGAGAGCAGGGGGGAAATTAGCATTTGAATGAACAAAGATAAGGTGTATACGTTTCAAAAGAACATTATGCCAACACTTGGCTGTCCTGGATTTCACTCTGTAGACCAGGCTGGCCTCAAACTCACGGAGATTCCCCTGCCTCTACCTCCCTAGTGCCTAGTGTGCGCCACCACACCTGGCTGTCCCTTGCCTTATTAATCTATTGTGCTTACAGCCCTCAGACTTCTGAGGTCTCTACCATACATGGGTGCTTTATCCTGAAACTCAGGAATGTTTCTTCCTTATGTTACCAAAGCACCAGAGCAGATGGTTGGGACCAATGATTGATGGTAATTTGTATATAGATACTGTATCCTTTACCCAAAAAATAGGATAAATCTGGGATCTGGGTTTTCCAGCATTTCTCAGGTTTCTGTCTTTTCCCTTCCTCCATTCACGGAACGAAGGTCTAGTTTCCCGG
>CM053750.1:2416627-2437692 GCA_028658305.1 Pachyuromys duprasi | reverse complement strand
ACAGAACTACAATGGCTGTGAGCCACCACGTGGATGCTGGCAATTGAGCCTGGGCCCCCTGGAAAAGGACTGGCCAGTGTTCTTAGCTGCTGAACCATCTCTCCAGGCCTATGTTCTTTATGCTTAAGAGCTTTGACATGATGAACGAAGAAAAATAGGTTAAATTATTTTATGGTAAGTTAGGAAAGCTAATATAAGTTTGAGACAAGAATTAAAGTATTCAGGGAATGGAGAAATGCTCACTAGTTAGGAGCACACACTGTTCTGGCAGAGGACCTGGGTCCAGTTTCTAACACCTACGTGGTGGCTCATAACTGTTTATCAGTCCAGTTCTAGGTGATCTGGTGCCACCTTCTAGCCTCCACGGGTACATGCACGTAACACAGAGACACACAGACACACACACACACATTCACACACAGGGAGGCACTCATACCATAAAAAGCAAATATTTTAAAATATCTTTTTGTTAATTTTTTTTATGAGACAAGGTTTCTCACAGCCTTGGCTATTCTGGACTCAATTTGTAGATCAGGCTGACCCTGAACTCATAGAAATCGCCTCTGCTTCCCTTGATGCTGGAATTACAGGTATGCACCACTGTGCCCGCTTGTCTATCATTTCTTAATTACAGAGGGCAGTTCATGCTGAAAATTAAGACAAAGATGTTATCAGGAGAGTAAAACCTAAGTAAGGTTCAAGTCAAAACTCCAGCAACTGGCCTATATCAAAATCAGGCCTTAAAAGAAAGAGAAGAAGAAGACGAAGAAGAAGAAGAGGAAGAAGAAGAAGAAGAAGAAGAAGAAGAAGAAGAAGAAGAAGAAGAAGAAGAAGAAGAAGAAGAAGAAGAAGCAGCAGCAGCAGCAAACCTGCTGTGGTCTCTCTTTCTTATCTGACTCCATCCCCAGTGGATCACAGAGATCTTCTCTCCCAGCCATCCTACCCCCAACTCATCCCCTTACCCCAGCCTCCAATACCAGCAAGCATTCACTGGGAACACACTGGTCAATCTGAATAGGGAAACAAGTAAGCTAACGGAAGACCCTCACCACTCCCTTCTCCCCTCCAAATCCAATACCTTAGGCTCCTCTAGGTGTTACAGCAGAACACCAGAACACCAGTCTCCCTCCCCCTCCCAGCCCACATTTCCTATGGATCCCAAAGATCATCCTCCCTCCCCCTATTCAGTCACTGTATCCCAACCTCCAACTCCAGCAGGCAACCCCTGCTAAACCTCAGGCTACAGCTGTCAGAAATCCAGGTAGGCTACTTACAGATCATCTCTTCTGTTGTTGTTTCCCCATATTCAGTCCTACAGTCTCATCCCCAGCTCTGCATCAGAACACCCTTGGCAGCCTTCCCTGGCCCCCTGTTCCCATCCCCTGTGGATCCCACAGATCCCTCCTGTTCTAACCTTCCTCCCCTCACTCGTTGCTTTATCATAGAATCCAACCCCAGTGAGCACTCCCTGCTATCCCAAAGGCTGCTCTTCCCAGGGCAACAAGTAGACTGAAGGCAGACTCACACCTCTCCTACTGCTCCTGAAACTGAATTTTCCCAGTCACATCCCCATCTCTGTAGCAGAAAACCTGCTGTGTTCTTCCTTTCCTCTCTAACAATATCCTTAAGGGATCCCAAAGGCCTTCTCCTACAACCTTCCTGCTCCCAACTCATCCCAGTATCCAAGTCTCAAACACATTAAGCATTGTCTGTGAACACACCAGGAGAGCAGGTCAGGAAAACAGGTAACAGTCATCACACTCTTTTAAAATCCAGACAGGAAGCAGAAACCAGGGAGCAAAACGCTCATCCAACAAAGACAAATCAGAACCTAGACCTATAACCACAACAAACTCCAATAACCAACAACAGCCCAGACAATATGTCACCATTACAGCCCAGCTACTCTACCACAGCAAGCCCTGAATATTCTAATACAAATAAAACACAAGAAATAAAAACTAACTTTATTGAGATGATAGAGGTCCTTAAAGAATTAATAAATCTTTAAAGAAATCAAGGAAGAAACACAGAGAACTGGAGGAGATGAATAAATTCCTTAAAGAAAGACAAGAAAATACAATCAGTTGAACAAAATAAATAAAAGTATTCAAGATCTAAAAAATGGAAATAGAATCAACTTAAAAAAACACAAACTGAGAAAATTCTGGAAATAAAAAAATATAAGAATTCAAACAGGAACTACAGAGAAAATCTTCAACAACAGCCTACAAGATGGAAGAAAGAATCTCAGGCATTGAAGATACAATAGATGAAATGGTCAAAGAAAATTTTAAATCTAAAAAATGTCTGAAACAAAACATCCAGGAAATCTGGGACACTATGAAAAGATGAAACCTAAGAATAATAGAAATATAAGAAGAAAAATCCAGTGGTTGGAGAGATAGCTTAGTAGCTAAGGGCATTAGCTGTTCTTCCAGAGGACCCTGGTTCAATTTCCAGCACCCACATGGCAGCTCACAATTGTCTGTGACTCTGGTTCCAAGGGATCTGACAATGATCACACCAATGCATATAAAATAAAAAAATTTTTTAAAAAGAAAAATCCCAGTTCAAAGGCCCACAAAATATTTTTAACAATATCATAGAAGTAAAATTTCCTAGCCTAAAGGAGATCCCTATTAAAGCATAAGAAACGTACAGAACACCAAATAGATTGGACCAGAAAAGTCCCTTGCCAAGTAATAATCAAAACACTAAACATGGTACCTAACCTGTGATTGATATAAAAATAAATAAATTACATTAAAAAAACACTAAACATACAGAACAAAGAAACATGTTAAAAGCTACAAGAAGAAAAGATCAACTAACAAAGGCAGACCTATTAAAATTACAACTGACTTCTCAACAGAGACACTAAAAGCCAAAAGGGCCTGAAAAGATGATCTTCAGACTTTCAGGGACCACAGATGCCATGACAGACAACTATACCCAACAAAATGTTCAGTCACTGTAGATGGAGAAAATAAGACGTTACACGATAAGCTCAAATTTAAACAATATCTGTCTACAAATCCTGCCCTATAGAAGATGCTAGAAGGAAAACATCCGACCTAAGGACGCCAAGCCATGACGACACAGGAAATAAATAATGCCCCGTCAGCAAAATCAAAAGAAGCTCTCTCTCTGTGTCTGTCTCTGTCTCTGTCTGTCTCTCCCTTTCTCTCACACCACCACCACCAGAAACATCACCACCAAAATAACAGCAATCAGCAAGCACTGGTCATTGATATCTCTCAATTATGTTCTCAATTCCCTAATAAAAAGACACAGACTAACAGAACAGATGTGAAAACAGAATCCTTCCTTTTGCTGAATCCAAGAAACACACTTCAACATCAAAGATAGACATTACCTCAGAATCAAAGGTTGGAAAAAGATATTTCAAGCAAATGGACCTAAGAAGCAAGCTGATATAACCACTTTAATATCTAACAAAACAGACTTCAAACAAAACTAATAGATAGGGAAGGATATTACATATTCATCAAAGGAAAAATTCACCAAGATGATATTTCAATTCTTAACATCAATGCCCCAAACACAAAAGCACCCTAGTTTGTAAAAGAAACACTACTACAATGCAATCCTCACACTCTAATATTGGGGTACTTCAATACCCCACTCTCACCAATGGACAGGCCATGCACACAGAAACACTGGAGCTAGTAGATGTTGTAAACCAAATGGACTTAACAGATATGTATAGAACATTTTACCCAAACATAAAAGAATATACTTTCTTTTCTGCATCTCATAGAACTTTCTCCAAAACTGCCCACATACTTGGTCACAAAGCAAATCTCAACCAATACAACAAAATTGAAATAACTTGCTGCATTCTCTCAGACTACTACACATTAAAGCTGGATATCAACAACAGAACACTTACAAACCAATGAAAACTGAACAACTGTGTAATGAATTACAAATGGGTCAAGACAAAAATAAGAAACTAAAGGCTTTTTAGAATTCAATGAAAATGAATACATTATATACACAAACTTATGGGATTCAATGAAGGTGGTTCTAAGAGGCAAGTTTATAGAACTAAATGTCTACATTAAACATTTTTTGAAAAGATCTCATACTATCAATTTAATATCACACTTGAAAGCTCTAGAACAAAAAGAAGTAATCATATCTTGTTCTGTATGTTTAGTGTTTTGGTTATTTATGGGTCAAAGGTGGTTGGGTTGATGTCCCCATTCCTCCATTGGCAGTCTTACCTAGTTGCAGGAGGTGACCATTTCAAGTTCCATATCCCCTCCAGAAAGGTCAAAGACATAACAAGAAAACCTCCAGAATCAACTAACCTGGGCTCACAGGGACTCACAGAGCCTGAACCAACCACCAGAGAGCATGCACATATGTAATATGTGCAGCTTGGTCCTCATATAAGACCCTTGAGAGCAGGAGCAGGGGTCTCTGTCTCTCTTTGTATCGCTTTTCTGTAACTGGGCTGCCTTGACTAGCCTCCATAGGAGATGTGTCTAGTCCTACTGTAACTTGATATACCAAGGCAGATTGCTATCCATGGGAGGCCTCCCCTTCTTTAAGAAGAAATAGAGTGGGTGGAGAAGGGCAGGTTAGAGGGAGGGACTGAAAGGAGAGGAGGGAGGGAAAGCTGGTCATGTTGTGTCCACAACCATGGAGTAGAGAGAGATGAGTGCTGGTGTTCACCTCACACCCTCTAGAATCTTCATTCACAAAATAGTGACACTAAAGTTTCTGTGGTCTACACAGGCCAATTAATCCAATCCAGAAACCTGCTTACATGCATTCAGGTCTGTATCCTAGGTCAAGTTGACAACAAGTTGACACACACACACACACACACACACGTTTAAATTAGGCTCAGTAACAGATTAATATTAATAAATAAGAACAAACAGCATAGTTGTAATATTCTCTAATGGGATTCCCAGCAGCACTGTTTGCATGCTTTAAGACTGTAGTCAATGAATGGGATTAGTGACTTTACGCAAGGCCCAAGAGGACATGTTTAGACCTTTATCCCTATGGGGACACAATGAAAAGAAGCCACTATGAGTTGGAGAGTACGCCCTCACTGGACACAAGGTCTTCCAACACCTTGATTTTGGAGTGACCTCTATCACAGCAGGAATACATCTTTCCTGCTCATGGCTTGGTTTGTGGCATTTGATTATTGCAGCTTGAATGGACTAATAGCATTATGCAATAACTCGCCTCCTCACCTCCTGGTTATAAGCACGACATATTTATCAAAGACCTAGCTTGGGGATTCTCCTTACTATGAAGCTGTTTCTATGGTTATAGGAAGACATCAATACTTCTCAAGGGCTAGAAGATTATCGCCAATTATGCAGAGAAAATAAGGGAAATTGGTTGCATAGCAGAGCTTTCCATGACTACCAAAAATGGGCGCTCACTGGTCCTTTCAAGATCATTGGCTCAGGTACAGCTGGGAAGGGGCTAATGCTGTCACATGTGCAGTAGAGGAAGTAGAGGTGGATAGCCACTTCCAGTCTCTCTTCCTGACCAGTAGCTGCACATTATTGGTTACTTACTCCCAATACCAATCATGGAGGAAATTTTCCCTATCTCCATACAATGGAACTAAGGATTGGAGTTTCATGCAGTTCAATTTAAGTTCTACTTTTGCTTAGTTAGGAAAAAAAAAACTTATGTAGCCTTTCCTTTGGCCACTTAATCAAGTGTAATTATTTGCTTATGGAGAATCATATTCAGCAGTCAAAAAATGATATGGATATTCTCCAGAGATATCTTTCTTTATTGCTTTTGGCCTATATCATATAAGAGAGAGAGGAAAAGTAAACTATAAAGCTAGAAGACTCCCTTTTAGGCCCTGGTGCTTCCTACTGACATTACCTCGGGCAAGTTAGTAAAACACTGCAGGAGATCCACACACTCACCTATTACCCATTATCTCTTATCATATCAATCTAATTATCTATCACATCATATATCTACCTCTCATCCATATGATCACGATTGTCATCAATTATCCAGTTTGAGGCTTAAATCAATATGGCATATAATTGATTTAAATTGTTTTTCTCTTTTTTGGTAAGCCTCCTATTAGTCAAGTAACCTAAAGTTTATGTTTTGGTATATATCCCATCCTTTGAGGCATCTCTTCTTAGATGATAAATCATTTTTTTCTTAAGAACTTTACTAATAGAACACAGTGTGGCTCAGTGGTAGAGCACTTGGCTGTCATTATTGACACCCTGGATTTAATCCCTAGAACTATATAATTTCTTTTAAAACAATTACTTATAGAATACCAGTTGTGTGTCAGGATTTGTCTTAGATGTTTTAGATATGTGTTTAAGGGCACTGTCTGCTCTTCCAGAAGTCCTGAGTTCCATTCCCAGAAACCACATGGTGGCTTACAACCATCTATAATGTGATTTGATGCCCTCTTTTGGCATACAAATGTATATGCAAATAGAGTGTTCATATATGTAAAATCAATCAATCAATCTTTGATAGGCAGTTCAGTCTCCATATAGGTCACCTAATAAGGGGAGCAGGGGCTGTCTCTGACATGAACTCTGTTGCCTGCTCCTTGATCATTTCCCTTGGGTGAGATGGCCTTGCCAGATCATAGAGGAATAAGATACAGGCAGGAATAGGATGAAGAGACTTGACAGTGTCAGAGGTCAGTTGGTAAGGGAGGAAGGCTCCCCCTTTCTGAGGACTGGGGGGGGGGTAGGGAAAAAGAGGGAAGGAGGGTAGGACCAGAAGGTGACAAGGGAGGGCCTATGATTGGGATGTAAAATGAATAAATTAACAAAAATTTTTTATCTCCCCACCAAACAAAACAACCCCACCTATGGCCCTATGCACAGAGTCTATGGGGAAGCAGTAGATAAGCATAAGTTGTGAAGAACTCAAAATGGTTCAGTGTCTTATGTGAACAGGAAATCAGACAAAGTATCAAGTCTGTGGATAGAGCAGGTGGCTGGCTGGACACCAGGATGAGAGCTGATCAAAGTCTTAAGGACGGGATGCTGTTCGCTGTGGGACTGTCATGCTGCCTCGGAGGCAAGGCCTCCTACAGTTTAAAGAAGATATTGACACCTGGAATGGTTAGGCAGCTTGCCACAGGACACACAGCTAATCAGAATCAGATCTGGAAGAGAAGACTCCAAAGGCTGTCTGTTTTCAGATCTGATCTGCTAATCTCTTCATTATGCCCTCTCATAGACTTAAAAAAAACATATTCGAATGAATTAATATACAAATTACAAATGACATCTATTGGTAGTTTAATAACATAATATAGGTATGCTGAAAGATTACTAGGGGAAGCAGGGTGAGCCACTCAAAAGGTAGATTTTTTGTTTTGTTTTAAATTCTCTAAGCTCCTTTTAATGAAGAATAGGTCTTATGAAAGATGTCTCTTCACATATATTCACTTGGAAGCAACCAGCATGTACTTAAGAACAGCACAGTCCCGGGGAGAGTTGGATTTCTTGCTCCAACAGACACTGCAAGGAAAGTGCTTCATCTGCCCTTGACATCAGGGAAGACTGAAAGGGAAAGCGAAGTGATGGGGTGAATACCATTAACGGTCCCCAAGACGTTCCTTTATTTCTCATCCTGGTGCCCTTCGCCTTCCCACTCCCATTGGGTGTGGCTGAGATGTCCATGCACGGCCTCAGTAACAGTGAAGACAATCCTAAGTACAGGGAAGCCAAGAGAAATGTGCTTCCTCTTCACGGTGTAAACAGAGGAACCAGGCAGGTACCATGTGACATAATCCCGTACTGTAAAGCCAGAGGCAGGGTAACAAGAACTTGAGGCCAGCCTGAGCTGCACAGCAAGATACTATTCCCAAATGCAACAAACAAAACCCCCATACTACATATATGCACATATGTATGTATGAATGCATTTTTAAACCCTAACATAGAAAACATATACAAAGGCAAACTTGACCGTTAGTACATTTTGTAATTTTGAAGCCTTCTTTTATATGATTAACCAGACTATGGTCAATATTATATGTTATATATAATATACTGCATTTTTATTGCCTAGACCAGGTTTAAATGCTAACAGCTTTCATTTTTATCTGTCTATCTACCTATCTATCTATTATTTTTGGTATGGGTTGGTATGAAGCTAGTTGAGATAAGTCATTTACCTTAGAACTTAAGTAATGAGTTAGACAATAAATTTAACCAATGGTTTAAAAATGATGAAAGACAACTCCCTTGTCTATGAAATCATACTGGATTATGATACACATGAACTTCAATGGAGTACATAAAATTTGGGAGTACGGAGAGGCCATTGAGACACACAATAAAATCATCTAATCTCCTACTTTCCAAGTTTTATTTATTTAGCTGACATACACAACAATGGATTTTTATTATGACATCTTATACATGTATGTCATTGTACTTGGTTCACATTTGTCTTTCTACTCTCCTTGATCCTGTGATTGGCTCACATTTGTCTACCTATTCGCTTTGATCCTATGATTTCCATCTTATAAAAAGTCTGGATCCTACAACAAAGGCAACTGTAATCCTTCCATGTATCAGTCAGATAAGGAAGAGTTATGAATGAATTAGTATACAGGCAATAGTATGAATGAATGAGGTATCTAATTGTAGGATTCCACTAATAAGTTAGAGAAGATAATATGTCAATTCTGGGATAATCTATATTCTAAGCAGGACCACATATACATACAAATAAATCTATGGAAGAGACCGTGTCCATCCATTTTTCTTCTTCCTAGACAGGAAGATTCTGTGTAATTAAGTTGAGACTGTATCATCAATTTTTGACAAGAAATACAAACAAAAGGATGCATGCTTTCCAGGCCAAAGGGGGTAAGTGTGGGAGTCTTCTCTGTAACAACAGCTAGGACAAACATGAGGCCCACATGTTCTAGATGCCACAGCCATAGGATGCAAAAGGACCAATTCCATAATTTGTCCCTGACATGAGAAAGATGTTTCCTGAGTTTAGTCACTGAGATTTAATTTTGTTTCTAAACTTTTACTTTGTAGAGCACTCATACTTGAGTTAAGACAATCCATAAAAACATCAATAGAGTCATAGGCTAGAGGTATGTTGGATAGCGTACCCATTTAATCTAAAAAGCTTTTAGAAGAGATGAACAGCTATCTTTTTCAGAACGGGCACACTATATATATTGGGGAAAAAAGGAAAAGAGAATTTGGAGTATGCCTGATATTTTTACTGAGTGTAATAATAAATACATTGTCTTCTTGGCTTGGCTGGTATCTAGCAATAGATCAGAATTGCCGTATGGACGAGAACTGCAAAGCAGGATGATTCCCACAATCTCACTGTAAAGGGAGGCTGTTGTGAGTGGTGGTTCAGGTCCTGGTGAAGAAAAAAACATATGACCCAGGGCAGCCTTTAGACCACAAAAATAAAGACACCAAGACCTTTTAAATTTTCAAAATTTAGGCCTTATCTGGGCAGAGTCTCAACTAGCTTACCTAAGGTAACCCATCCATTTTGCCTCATCTAGCCATGTGACCAGCTATACCCCCAGGCTCAGGATCTTTGCTGGCTGCCTTCGTGTTTCTTGAGAAAGAGCTTTTCTCTCTTCTCTTCCCAGGGTTCCTTTCTCCACATAGGAAGTCCTGCCTTCTACTGCCTGTCCTTTTCCACAGTTGATTGGCCAATCAGATCTTTATTGACAGCTGCTACATCCGCACAAGACCGTTCCTCCACAGAAGGCTTTGGTTCTGTGTTCATTAAGTGCTTCTGTAGAAATTAACAGTATTTCATTTGAGTGAGTAATCATGGTGTGAGAATTAACAGACCACCCTCAGCTCAAATGAAATAATAAGCATTCATAAACCAAATCTCTTGACATATTTATTTCTTATTTGCATTCATTTTTCTTAGAGAAGATTTTGTTTTTAAAGGAAAAGTGTGTTGTTATTAAAAAACTGACAATCATGGGCAAAAAAGCCAGTTCTGGCTCAAAGTTTAACACTAGTATATAGGGAAATGATCAATTTATAAACTTACTCTTTGTATTGTTATAATTAGTATCATCATCATCATTTCTTGCAAGAAATTCTGCCATCCTTGAAACAATAATAACCACATGATGAAACAATAATAACCTAATGATGAGGGTTTTCAACATCTTCATATATCATCAAATTTTTCATGACTTTGAATTCCCTGGCAGAAGCCATGTTCAACCAACAATTTATTTATTAATTTGAAATAGACAATTTATTTATTAATTAATTTATTAAACAATTTATTTATTAATTTGCAGCTGACTTAACAAATAACTTGCTTTTAGAGTGTGCTGGCTAGATTTAGGTGCTCTAGTCATTTTAGAAGAGGAAATCTCAACTGAGAAAATGTTCTCACAAGACTAGCCTGTAGGTAAGTCTGGGCAGCATTTTCTTGGTTGACAACAGATATGGGAGGGCTCAGCTTGCAGTGAAAAGTACCACTCCTGTGCTGATGGTCCTGAGTTCTCTAAGAAAGCAGGCTGAGCAAGTGATGAAGAGCCAGCCAGTAGGTAGCACTCCTCTATGTCTCTGCATCAGCTCCTGCCTCCAGGTTCCTGTCCTGTTTCAGTTCCTGTCCTGACTGCCTTCCATGATGGACTACAATGTGAAAGTGTAAGCCAAATAAACCCTTTCCTCTCTAAGCTTTTGGTCCCTATATTTTTTATCACAGCAATAGAAACATTTAACTAAGACACAGATTAAGAGCTTAACTATGTTATGGCAACATTTAATTTTCTAGAAGGCAGGAACACACTTTACCAAAGTTAAGAAGAATTAGTAAAGTGAGTTGGATCCTCTGAAGCAACCTGCTGTTTTTCTTCAGAGCTTCCAGTTGGGGTTGCCATTAAGTAGACTACTTCTCCCTTAATAGTCCATGCAGAGCAGTGGCAGCCATGCTCATAATAAGCTCTCCACCCTTTGGAAGGGTGAGGGGTCCTTTGACCTTGTTTGTAAGAATAGATATACTGTCACATATTGGGGTGGTGGGAATGATCGTGTGTCTCCTACTCCATAAATAGGGAAATGAGTTCATTCATAGATGCGTATGATAATGGGCTAGCTTTTATATTTTTTAAAATTTTTGGTTTTCAATAATCAAAATACACCTACTGTGTTCAGGGCTCAAAACTGAACTGATGTGAAGCAGTTCAATGTTTAAATGGCTCATAATTATTGAGTGTTTGTGTTACAATAGCTTTTCCTCA
Organism: Pachyuromys duprasi; assembly: GCA_028658305.1. NCBI lineage: Eukaryota > Metazoa > Chordata > Mammalia > Rodentia > Muridae > Pachyuromys > Pachyuromys duprasi. The sequence goes on along the minus strand of CM053750.1, from coordinate 2,426,420 downwards.
GAATGCTCCAAGAAGGAATTATTACTTCTGCCATTTTATTACAGATGAAAATGGTGGACTTTGAGGAAACTTGCCAAGTTGCAGATCTACCAGGGAACCAAGACACAGCATCTCTTCCCTGAGCCTTTGCTCTTGACATCAGAATATATCACAAGAGAACCAAAAAAAATTATTCATGGCAGTCAAATCCTTTATATTCACCAATTATCATAATGGCCATTCCTCTAGAAGGCATGCAACATGCAGCACCCAAGAGTCAAACCAATGCCCCACAGCCCTTCTTTGGTATTATATGGCTGGTTATTTTCAAGGACAGATATGGGGTTTGTGTTGTTGGTTGTTAATATTTATTATTGATTTATCTTTTAGTTAAATAGCAGTCATTTCTAAACCAGCTGTATACCCAAATCACTACACAAAGCCTAGGATTTATTTAATTAACCTAGAATACAATGCTGTGCAATAGTTACTCCATCCTAAACCTCCAAGCCCATATAGTTCCTCCCATTCAAATTTCCCACATTACACTTGCCTTTAGTCATATCTTAGGTCCAGTTCATCTCTCCTAGTGGTTCCAAGTCCTTCCCCCCAGCCCCCGCCATTCTGATGGCTTATTGTTTTATTGACCATACAGAGAACAAATGGTGGCATGTTTACACAAACTTGAAATAGGGGTGCTTAGAATAAGCATCACAATGCAATGCCCCAATTGAAACCAGATAGCAGGGTAGAGAAATCAGCATTTGAATGAACAAGGGTAAATTGTATACATTCCACAGAATATTATACTAACAGGTTTGGTGAAATATGATTTTTATGCATTGTTGGTTTGGAACATTTATTAGATGGTGGCAGCCACTATCTTCAAGTCACTTTACACAGTGTGGGTCTGCAAGTTAATAAAGCAAATTTGTGAGCTTATATCTAAATAAGTACATTTCATATGTCAAAATTCTTGCTCTATGGCTCTTGGCCTATTTCAACCCATTTGGGAATTTATTTTAAACTCAAAGAGTTACCAAGCACTATTTCTGTCCCTTATCTGTGTTGCTTGTTTTTATATGATAATGCCGTACACTGTGTGATGCTCCTGAGCAGCTACAGGACCCACAGAATAGAATAGGTACCTAGGAGGGGATCAGCATCTTGAAACCTCTACCTCTGGTTCTTAGAGCGGTCATAGAAAGGACGTTTCAGTTTCCAGGAGTCATGTTTTTGTTGATTAGGATTTCTGTGCTGAGCTTGGCATGCATGCATTTTGGGCACTCTGAAATGGAGATGGGGTTATATTGATGAGGCTCTGGGGAAATTCTCTAAGAAAGCTGTCTTTATATAGTGGTACAGCAACCCAGAAGAGCTCTAGGCTCTCAGAGTTTTCACCCAAATGGTGAAATGGCTTATTTAAAGACTGCTTTTCAGCAACAGACATGGTTTGAGAATTCTATACCACAAGGAATGGGGCAAGGTCTTGTTTAGAGGAACTGGACCTGTCAAGTTCTCTTCATGTCTGATACCATTGTTTTTCTTTAAAGAGATGCTTTCAGATATTTTTCCTCTCTTTAAAAATTAGCCAAAAAAAAAGAAATGGAAGATAATTTATTAAACACAGAGAAAGACCTATAGTTGTTTCATGTCTTGAAGTCAGCTGGGGGCAAAATAGAACTCAAACTCACCATCTCTGCTTTCTAGTGTTATGTCAGTTTGACTCACAAGCTAGAGTTATCTGAAAAGAGGGAAACCTCAGTTGAGGAAATTCCTCCATAAGATCTGGCTGTAAGACATTTTCTTAATTTGTGATTGATGGGGGAGGGCCCAATCCATCTCTGGACTGGTGGTCCTGGGTTCTATTGTGAGACAGAAGGCCGAGAAAGCCAGTAAGCTGCACTCCTCCATGGTCCTGCATCAGATATTACTTTCAGGTTTCTGCCCTTTTAGAGTTCCTATCCTAAGTTTCTTCAATGGTGAACAGTGATCTGGAAGTATAATCCAAAAAAACCCTTTCCTTCCCAACTTGTCTTGAAGTCATGGAGTTTCAGTACAGCAATAGAAACTCTAAGACACCCTCGGCTGCTGTTAATTCAATTTTTCTCTCTAACCAGATTGGAATGAGCTATGCGGTGGAAATACAGCATGTATAGCAATCACAAGCTTTCAAACTTTAGAAATGTAGTTTCTGAATTCCCAACTTTGTTAATTTGAAAGTGCGGCTCTACCCCAAAGTAACTTCTTGGACAGTGGAGAGACTCCAGAAATATTTCCAAGAACACTCAAAAACATCATCATTGTTTAGTCTCTTCACAGAAGTTCTAGACTGTGCACATCAAACAGTACAGACATAGGAACGGCTACTGGGATGGGGAAGAAAAATGCTTTTTATACCCTAAGCATATGCTTACATATGTTTCTGGAGTCTGAAGAAGGGTGTGTTTCCAGATTCTTGTCCTGTTATCCAAATAACTGGCAATAAGGTATCACATAGATTTGACAATAACTTGCAAAGGACATGCAGGCATACATGCAAGCAAAACACCCATACACATAAAATAAAACAAATATTTTTTAAAACAAGTAATAACAAATTTAAAATTTTATTTGTTATTGTAGCCATCATTTTTATTATGAAGATCAAATTTTAGAAAACAATAAAGGGTCTGTGTTGGCATTCCATTAGTCTCTATCATTTTGAACCAGAAAGTTCCTTATTACTTGTTATTTTAATGTCCATATTAAACACAATCTAAGTATGTATAAACAGAAAAAGACAATACACTGTAAAGACTGATGGCTACATGAGTACTCAAGGGCCTTGGTTATCATTTGGGGCTTTTGTGGGGTTCAAGAGAATGCAGAACTTGGTTACTAAGGTGAGGTGGTTTCCTGTTTTGATTGATAGATTTGGTCATATAATCATTTTTTACTGTACATGTTTCTTCCCTTTATGCATGTGACTTTGATCATAAGCATGCCTACTTATGAGCAGGCATAAGGTGGCAAATAGTAGATTCTCTTCACGTTTACTTGAAAGCAATATTGCCCATTGCATCCAATTATGAGAAGTGACACTGTTTCCCTGTTCTCTTGGTTTTCCTACATCACTAGCTGTGGCAGCATATTTGGAGTTAATGGCAAATTTGGAGTTAATGGCATCTGGGCAGTGGAATTCAGCCTCTTGGCGTTGGTTATTTTCCAAAGTCCAGTCTTTCATAGACTGACCGTGGTGGTCCTACAGTGGATTGCTCTGACCCTGAGAAACTGTGCCACCATAGTAACCAGACAGCAGGCTCTGTGTAACCTTGAGTGAGCCCTCTTATGTTTTGGCTAAGAAAAATTGCCTGCGTGAGAAACTGCTTGTACTTTTCTGCCTACTTAAGTGTTAACCTGATGTTCATTAAACCAACACTTCGATCAGCATGTAGACTTGGTGTCCTTCTCTGTATAACCCTGTCTCTCCCTCTCTCCCCAGCCCTCTCTCAGGTGGTATTCAGGTGTCACTGCTGGTCGGTGACAACTAGCCATACTTCATAGTAATTCTTTGCCTATTGGAGTGTCCCAGTGATGGCTTCTAAGTCATATTTATAACCCTTTCCCACAGATTATTGAAGATTCTCTCCTACCTAGAATTTAAAATTGATTTTTAGTTAATTCTGTCTGAAGATCGTAAGTCTACCTTTGTAGTCAAAAGCAGAATGTTTCCTCCATGGTTCTTAGGGCTCCCATCAGGGAATTTCAGCACAGCTATTTTGCTCTGAGTGGGTGGGCAGTTTACAAGGGGCCTGGCTAGCTAGACTGCATTGTGGCAAGGTTCTCTCAGTGGCTGTTGGTTGATTTTAAGCAGCCTCGGTAGGGGTGGCTGTTTGGCTGAGACAGTTGCAAAAAATAGGCTCATTGTCTCCCATTTCTCTGTTTCATATCCCCCTTTCTGAGAAACTCAGGAATGACTGGAGCGGAGGATTAGTGGGAACCACTGAGTCAAGAACAAAATCCAAAGGAAAATTCAATTACATGCTGTACCTGGACCATACTTGATAACATTCTGTTAACCCAATCAGGTCGTCAGCTAAGCTCAGAGGCAGGAAGAGGCCTATCTACTCACAGGGCTCTGCAAATAAACACAGGGAGGGCGGCAAAAGAGGCTCCACCTTTCTCCGCATCCCATGGATACAACAGACTCATCACTTCCAAGGCAGCCTCTGGCTTTGCAGTCTGTCAGAATAACCCGTCTGCATCTGAAGGCCTGTGAACAACACATGTCATCCCAGCTGTCAGCCTCTTTCCTAGAAAGAATAACAACAACCAAGCATTTGTTTTTAATGTTTTTATCTTTGAAATTAAAATATAATTACATAATTTCGAGGGCAAATACTATCTCTAGAATTCTCCTCTAAGCCTCAGACATCCATACTGCAATTTTGGGCACTATTGTAAATTCATCTTTTTCCCTTTTAATTGAGTTGTTTGATGCTGAAAGTTTAACAGTTTTGTTCCATATTTCTGGAAAACAGATATTTAGCCATGTAGCGATATTCCTATATAGCACATTATTAGTCACACCTAACTGTCTTGGCTTGAAATACCATCTATCTATTTCCAAGGTATTTGACAATTTTCTCTAATCTTTGTTTGGTATGTAATATTAATGTGTGTAAAAACAACTAAAATGCCCAATCCCCCTACTTACTGCTTGTTGATAGTATGAGAAATTATATTTTTCATACACACACACACACACAGCTTCAGACACAGCACAGTTTCAGACATAATAAATCATGAAGAATCTTTTATAATTGGTGGAGTGTAAGAGATAGTAAAGTGATCAGCATATAAGAAGCATTTGAAGGCATAAATGTTTGATAATAGCCAAGTAGTGAGTATATACAGGAAAGTGTATTCTGAGGCTGCTTGAAACCAGCCCACGGCCACTGAGAGAACCTTGTCACAACCCACTCTATCCAGTCAATCCAGTTGTAAACCACCCACCCACTCACAGATAAGTGACTGCAAAATAGCTGTGCTGAATTCTCTAATGGGAGCTAAGGGAACAATAGGGGAGACATTCTGCTTTTGACTGCAAAGGTAGACTTAGCATCTCCAGACAGAACTACTAAAAATCAGATTTAAATTCTAGGTGGGAGAGACTCTTCAATAAGCTGTGGAAAAGGGTACAGATATAATTTTCTTTTTAATGATAATAGTAATGATGAATATGGCAAAAGGCCTACAATATACCAGTTGCTGTGCTTAAATGCTTTGTCTTAGCTCAAACAATCAAATATAAACCTTGTAGAAAGCCTTTGAGGATTTCTTACTAGGTCAATTTTACAGATAAAGAAATTAAAATAAAAGAGGTAGTAATTTCCCCAGTGTGATGGTTTGAATGAAATGTCCCTCATAGCCTTGGGTATTTGAGTAGTTGGTTCTCAATTGTGCGCACTGTTTGGGAAGGCTTAGGAGCTGTGCCTTTGCTGAATCAAGTGTGTCACTAGAGGTGGGCTTTGAAGTTTTAAAACTTCCCACCATCCTCAGTTTGTTTTTTTCTGCTTCCTGTTTCTGGTTCAAGATGTGAGCCCTTAGTTCTCAGCTTCCAGCTCAAGCCACATTATCTGCTAATTGTCGCCATGCTGCCTTGTCATCATGAACCCAAAGCCTCTGGAACTGCAAGCCCAAGATAAACCCTCCCTTCCACAAGTTGCTTTGGTCATGATGTTTATTAAGAAACAAAAATGTGTAGGTTTAGATATTCCACCAAACCTACTTTATTTAAGGTTCATGTGTCCCTTCCAAAGCCACTCCCACCCCACAACCTTAGATAGGAGATTAGTAGGGGAAAGGACTGTAGAACTCTTTTATCTACTTCATGCTGGTTAGGGTCAATGGATATTTAGGGGATTACCAAACTCAGTCGTCAGGGTACCAGCAGTCCAGTCTGAAGGCCAACACCAAGCAGCAACAGGATTCAGTAGATCCAGACAAGTCAGTGAAAGCCACAAGACTCAGTTGGACTGCCTGGAGAACTTCTCTGGAACATCTCTGTCTCTGTAAAGTCAAATATTGAAGCACAAAGATCAGTGCAGCTGTGTCGCTCCAAAAAGCCAAGCCTCACTGTGAGTGAGCCTGTATATATCTCCTCTCCTCAGAATCCACCCATACATGTTCTCAGCTGGCCAAAATCACACCCCTCGCATGTGAGAGCTCACAGCAAAACATCACATGCCTCTCACAAGCTAACCTGAGCAAAACATCATGTATTCAGCTTGCAGCAAAACATCACATTGCAAAACTCAGTCTTCAAAGAAACCAGAAACTTCCACTTCAAAAATGTAACAAACACCCTAAACATAACATCAAAATTTCACCTAACATAAGTCTCTGTCTCCTCACCTCTCTGTCTTCCCCTCATCTGTCATTTCTGCCATTCTTTCTCTTTCATACAAAGTTTCTAAAACAAAACAAAACAACAACAACAACAACAAAAAACAACAACAGTAAATGCAGGTGTGAGAACTGGCTAGGGAAGCTAGAAGTCCCCAGGCATCTGTCAGGAAGGCAGGCTGGAATTTCAGCCTGAGTTGAAGTAGTGTACCACAGGCAGGATTTCTTTTCTTTAAGGGGAATCCTAGTTCTGCATTTAAAGTGACTGAATCAGTGCCACCAAGATTATCTCTCTCCAGTTATCTCCGTTATTTAAAGTAAATAGATTATAGACTTCAATCACAAAATGTATTTTCTGCAACACCCACATTAGTGATTTATTGACTCACTGGGGACTGTAGTCTAGGCATGTGGACACATAAAATTGACAATCTGTGGTGGTATGAATAAGAATGTTCCCCATAGGCTCATATATTTGAATGTTTGGTTCCCAGTTAGTGGAACTGTTTGGGAAAGATAAAGAGGTATGTTCTTTGTGGAGGAGGTGTGTCTTTCCCTGAAAGTGGCATTTGAGGTTTCAAAACCCCACACCAGGCCCAGTTTCTCTCTGTGTCTCTTACTGTGAAGAGACACCATGATCAAGGCAACTTAAGGAAATAGTTTAGTGGGGGCTTGCTTACAGTTTTAGAGGGTGAGTCCGTGATCATCACGGTGGGAGCACAGAAGCAGGTAGACAGCTGGAGCTGCAGCTGAGAGCTGACATCTGATCCACAGGCACGAGACAGACAGACAGACAGATGGGGGAGGGGGAGCGCTAACTGGAAAATGCACTTTTGAAATCCCACTCCCATACCTACCACAACAAAGCCAAACCTCCTAATCCTTCCCAAACATGTCCACTGAGTGGGGGCCAAATATTAAAATATATGAGTCTGAGGGCCACTCTTACTGAAACCACCATACCTGCTGAGCCAGCTCACCAGCATGTAATATTTCATAAAGATTTGTGAGGGTCATGGGAAAATGGATACTATTTTCCGTTGACAGTAAGATTGCCTGTCAGTTTTATGATGGCACAAAGCTGTGCAGAGTAGGCACCTCCCCCCATGGAGATGAAAAGGGTATATAACAACAGGTGTTGAAGAAATTCATAGAATCATAAGAACATGCTTTAAAAACCTGTACTTCAGCAAATTGGAAAATCTAAAGGAAATGGATAATTTTTTAACATACCACCTACCAAATTTAAATCAAGATCACATAAGCAATTTAAGCAGACTTATAACCTCTAGTGAAAAAAAGAGCAGCAATTAAGTTTCCCAACCAAAGAAGCCCAGGCTTAGATGGTTTAACGGACAATCAGAATTGTAGTAAACCAGACTTTCCAAGAAAAGTTAATGCCGTACTGAAATTATTCCAAAAAATAGAAACAGAAGAACAGTTGCTCAATTCTTTTTATGAGTCCACATTACTCTGATATTTAAGCTCCATAAAGACTCAACAATGAAAGTTATAGATAAATTTCTCTTATGAACATAGATGCAAAAATTCTCATCAAATTACTTGCAAAATAATTCCAAGAACATATTCAAAAGAACATCCACCATGATCAAGTAGGCTTCCTCCTAGAGATACAGAGATGGTTCAACATATATACATACATTAATAAATGTAATCCACCATATAAACAGACGAAAAAAACCCCATGAGCCAGGCAGTGGTTGCACACACCTTTAATCTCAGCACTCAGAAGGCAGAGGCAGGCAGACCTCTATGAGTTCAAGGCCAGGCTGGTCTACTGACTGAGTTCCAGGACAGCAGGACTATACAGAGAAACCATGTCTCAAAACAAACAAACAAATAAAAAACAAAACAAACAAAACTACCCCATGATCATTTCATTAGATGCAGAAAAGGCCTTAAACAAAAATCTAACACTTTTCATGATAAAAGTCCTGGAGAGATGGGGAATACAAGGGACGTAACCCAACATAATAAAGGTGATATATAGCAAGCCCACAGCCAAGATCAACTTAAATAGAAACTCAAAGTAGTTTCACCAAAATCAGGAATAAGACAAGGCTGTCCACTCTTGCCATACATATTCAATATAGTACTTGAAGACTTAATGAGAGCAACAAGACAACTGAAGGGGATCAAGGGGGTTCGAAAAGGCAACAAGTCAAAGTATCTTTTATTGAAGGTGATATGATTTTATATATAAATGACATTAAAACTCCACCAAGAGACTTTTACAGCTAATAAACACTTGCAGAAAATAGCAGAATAAAAAAATTAACATACAAAAATCAATAACCTTCCTATATACAAATGACAAATGGACCAAGAAAGAAATCACAATAGCTTCAAGAATATCTTGGGGTTTCTATAATGAAGCAAGTGAAAAACTTGTATAATAAAAACCTTAAGACACTGAAGAACAAAACAATTGAAGAATATATGAGAAGATCTCCTATGCCTGTGGATTGATAGGATTAATATAGTAGAGAATTCTATCAAATGTAATCTACAGATTGAATAAATCTCTACCAAACTTTCAACACAGTACTTCAAAGACCTTTAAAGGACAATTTTCAGCTTTATGTGGAAAGGCACACACACACACACACACACACAGAGAGAGAGAGAGAGAGAGAGAGAGAGAGAGAGAGAGAGAGACCAAAACAAGAAAGCAAAAAAAAAAACCCAAAACCAATCAACTAACCAACCCACCAACCAAGCAGACACATGGAAAATAGGATAGCTACAACAACCCTGAACAATAAAAGAAATTCTGGAGGTATCACAATCCCAATCTCATTTGTACTGCAGAGCTGTAGTCAAACAAACAAAACAAAACAGCATAGACTGCATAAAAACAAACATACTGAGCAATGAAATAAACCTGAAGAAGTTAAACATACCTATTGACACCTGAATTTTTATAAAGAAGCCAGAAGTACACACTGTGAGAAAAGAGAGCACCTTCAACAAATGGTGCTGGTCAAATTAGATAGTTGCATGTAGAAGAATGCAAATAGATCCATACTTGATACCCTGCACAAAACTCAAATTCTTTTTTTTATTACTTTTTTAAAAATTTAATTTATTTAATTTTATTTTTAAATGTTATTTATTTATTTTTATATCAATCAGAGGTTAGGTAATTTGCATCCCTGGCGTAGCACCCTCCTTCATTCCCTCCCACTCTCCCCATCCCTCCCTCATCTCCTCCGCGCCCACTCCAAGTCCACCTACAGGGGAGGACCTCCTCTCCTTCCATCCCACCCCAGTTCATCTTGTCTCCTCAGGGCTGGCTACAATGTCCTCCCCTGAGATCTAGCCAGGTTGTTACTCCCTGGCGTGTATGGGGGAGGGTCAAAGAGACAGCCATCAAGTTCATGACTGAAACAGTCCCTGTTCC
>CM053750.1:2401602-2416127 GCA_028658305.1 Pachyuromys duprasi | reverse complement strand
TATTGCTTTTGGGTGTTTCTGGTGGGGCCATGTTGTCCCGATTTTTTTGGGTGAGTTCTTATGCAGACTTCTGGGTATTTGTTTATATATAATCAAGGAGCTCTTTGTGCTTTAAGGCTGAACTTCATACTGGAACTGTCAATCTCTTGTGTCAGGAGTATTCTTCAAGAAGATCAGGGAGTTCCAGTGGTTTGATAGTGTGTGTTGTTGCCTCAGTTGAACTCTGTTGTGGGATCTGTGTGCCTGGCTTTGTGCTCTGTGCTAGAAGCTGTGAACACCACAGGCTGGTCTCCGCTCTGGTATGGAGGCTTGGCTCCTCACTCTGTGCCAAAGGCTGAGTGTCCCCGTTTGAGATGTCAGCTGGGGGCGCTGCTCTGGTCAGGAGGCTCCGTGCTCTGACCTGGGCTTGCTGCTATGGGCTCTCCTCTGGACTGGAGACTTGGCCCCTCCTTCTGGCCCAGGGGTTGTGCACCATAGTCTGAGATGGTATTTGGGGGCACCTCAGTCTGTACCTGATACTGTGTGTCCCAGTCCGGGCTGATGGCTGGGGGCGCCTAGGGGTGTGGGCCCACCCGATGCAGTGCACGGTATCTGGGGGGGGGGGATCTCAGTCTTGCCTGGAGACTGTGTGACCCAGTCCGGAATGGCGGCTTAGGCGCCCACTGTGGCATGCATTCAGATCAGGGCTGTGCCCGTCAGTCACCCGCTGGAGTTTTTCTGGGGAATAGCTGTGTGTTCCTCAGATTTTTCCACTTGATTTCCCCACTGTAGGAATTCTCCTCACCTGGCAATCGCAAACACTGTTGTTTTAGGTCCCAGATTTCAGCCTCCCGGTCGCTGTGCCAACACTACTGTCCTGCTCCTCAGACACAGTGTCATCCTGGGGCAACCATCTTGGATCCTCCAAAACTCAAATTCTAATGGACCAAGAACCTCAGTATTCAGGAGCTCCACAAGGAGAGGGAAAAAAATCTGGGCAGAGGGATTTTTTCTGAGACTGATACTCCAATCAAGGATCGTTCATGGAGATAGCCCAGAACCCTTGCACAGATGTAGCCCATGGCAGCTCAGTGTTCAAATGGGTTCCCTAGGAAGGGGAACAGGGACTGTCTCTGACATGAACTCTTTGATCATTATTCCCTAATGGGGGTGCAGCCTTACCAGGCCACAGAGGAAGACAATGCAGCCAATCCTGATGAGGCCTGATAGAGTAGGATCAGATGGAAGGGGAGGAGGACCTTCCCTATCAGTGGACTAGGGGAGGGGCATGTGTTGTTGGTTAATAATATTTATTATTGATGTATAAGCAGCAGTTAGCCCTAAACTAGCTGTATACCCAAATCACTACACAGAGACTAGGATTTATTTAATTAACCTAGAGCACAATGCTGGGCAACAGTTACTCCATCCTAATCCTCCAAGCCTACATAGTTTCCTACCATTCAGATTTCACCCATTACACTTGCTTTTAGTCATATCTTAGTTCCAGTCCATCTCTCCATGTGGTTCCAAGACCTCTCCTCAGGATACTCTCTTCCCCCCTCTGCTTCCTTCCTCTTCCTCCCACTCTGGACCAGAACGCCCCACTCTTTCCTCTCCATTGCTCAGCATGTGGCTGGTTGTTTTAATTGACAATTTAGAAAAAAAAATGGTGGCATGTTTACACAAACTTGAGACAGGTGATGCTTAGAATAAGCATCACAATGCAATGTCTGGACTGAAACCAGAATGGGGAAAGAGAGAACAAGGGTAAATTGTATACATTCCAAAAGAACATTATACCAACAGGCATGAGTGGAGAGGAAGGAGAGTGAGATTAGGAGGGGACAAGGGAGGGGCTTCATTGGGATACAAAGTGAATAAACTGTAATAAGTAAATAAATTTAAAATAAAAAGACTGGATACACTCAATCTGATAAAAGAGTAAGTGGGGAATACCCTTGAACTCGATGGCACTGGAGGAGACATTCAGAAGAGATTACTGAGATTACACCATTACTGCAGGCACTAAGATTAATTAATAAATGGGACCCCTTGAAGCTGAAAACAGCTTCAGCATGACAAAGGACACCATCATTCAAAGTGGAGGCTTACAAAAGGGGAAAGATTTTTACCTATATCTGATAGAGGGCTACTTCTAAAATTTATAAAGAACTCAAAACTGGACATCAAGAAAACAATTCAATTTAAAATTGGGGTACAGATCTAAGTATAGAGTTTTCAAAATATGAAACAGAAATGCCTGAGAAACACTTATGTTCAACATCTTCAGTCATTAGGAAAATGTAAATCAAAATTATTTTGAGATTTGGTCTTACACAAGTCAGAATGTCTAAGATCAAGAAAAACAAATGACAACTCATGCTTGTGAAGATGTGCGGCATGGGAGACACTCATTTACTGCTGCTGGAAGTGCAGACTTGTACAGCCATCATGGAAATCAGCGTGGTAGTTCCTCAGGAAGATGGGAATGGATCTACCTCAAGATAAAAGCATACTACTTTTGGGCATATACCCAAAGGATGCTTCATCCCACCATAAGGACGCTTGCTCTTCCATTTTCACTACTGCTCTATTTATGATTGTCAGAAACTGGAAAGAGCGTAGGTGTCCCTCAACTGCTGAATGAATGAAGAAAATGTGGCACGTTTATACAATGGCCTCTTACTCAGCCATTTGAAAAATCATGAAGTTCACAGGTAAATGGATGGAGTTAGAAATATAATCATCCTAAGTGAGGTAACCCAGATCCCAAAGGACAAATATAGCATGTATTTGCTTATATGTGGATGTTAGCTGTTAATACACAGGCTGTAATACATAGGCTACAATCTATATATAACAACAGTCTATACAATCTATATAACCACAGAGGATAGATATTGATTAAGGGGCTGGGGAAGAATTTCCTTAGGAATGGGAAATAGTATAAATTATTTCAGGTGCACAGTCTGGGAGAGGCTGGGATGGAAGGATCTAATGAAAAGAGTGGTAAAGGAGGGAATATGGGGTTGGACAGATCTATATTTATATCTATATCTCTATCAGTCTACCTATCTATCATCTACATTAATCTATATTCATCTTTCTATATGTGCATATGCGTGTGTGTGTGTACACACACACAAAAAACTAAATGCAATCACCAAATAATAGGGAGACAGAGCCCTAACTAGACATTGCTTGCCACCAAATAAAACTTTCAGTTCTGGGAATTGGTTACATCTAATCGAGTTGTTTCCTAAAGGGTTCCCATGGAAACCCCCAAAACCCAGACTATTGCCAAGAAAATTGGTTGCTCTCCACACATGATGGGAGGCATTGGCTGTTTATGCCAACTCAAGCAATAGGCTGATACTTCTTTTGTCAGTTTCGTGTACTCTGTAAACCTTGTAAATTCTCAAGGCGCTCAAATGGCTAGGCTCCCACCTGAGGGGCTTCAGCAGCCAGGCCCCAACTCCCAGACTTCCCTAATGGTCCTAATGGCTGTTCCCTAATGGCTGTTCCCTAATGGCTGTTCCCTAATGGCTGTTAAGGCTGGGTCCAACCCTGAAAGTTGGAGAGTGGCCAGGCCCCACCCTACAGAAAAAAAATCCCACCAATCCCTGAGCTTGCTCCAAGATCAGGCCACGTAACCCCTCTAATCCCAGACCATCCAGAAAAGCTCCCCATCACTAAGTTTGTGTTCTTCTCAGTTTCTCTTCTGCTTCTCTCCTAAGCAGAGGTGGCCACCTTCCTGGGTCTTTCTTTCCCAATAAATCTCTTGTATGAGGTTTGTTGTGAAGTATGACTTTGAAGCATTTCTTGGTTTCCGAATGCCAGGATACTTTCCTGTCTTAGTTGTAACACTTACAGGAAGAGCCTATTGATGAAGGCAGTCCAACACCTACATAACTCACTGAACAAGGAGTCAAGCTGGTTCCTACCTAGAACCTTCACCCCCTACAGATTAGTGTTCATGGCACACGAAGGGGCTCTGCACACTACCAGAAAACAAAGGCAACCACTAACCCAGGTACAGACCCTGTAATTACAGAGGTGAGCAGTCTGCAAGATATGCCAGCACAATAGTGGTACAGATGTTGTGTGAGTAACCAACCACACAACTCTGGTTGGATTTAAGCCCTACTCTATGAGTGGAACCCATTCTTGGCACTGCTTGGGTGGCCAAGAACATGAAACTAGACAGGCCACAGACCTAGGGGAAAACCAAATACTATTGTTCTGGCCAAAGGAACGTATCAATAAAATATCTCCTGATGATATTCAGCTGCACTTAAAGATCAGTGTCATGACCAGCCCTCATCAAAGAAACTTCCTCCTGCAGTAAATTGGAATAAATATGCAGATCCACAGCTAAACAATGTTCAGAGAGTGAGAGACCTTGAAACACTCAGTCCTAATTGAGATCTTTAAATCAAATTCCTTCCCTCAAGCTCAGAGAACTATGTAGAAGAGGAGGCAGAAAGGTTGTAAAAGCGAGTGAGGATGGCGGACACCACGGAAACAAGGCTTTCTAGATACAATAGGACTGACACACACGTATGAACTCACAGAGACTGCAGCAGCATGCACAGGGCCTGCACAGGGAGCCAGATGGGGTCCCAGCACCCAGAAGGGAACAAAATATGAGCCTCCATTCCTAACTCACAAACTCAAAAGCTATCTCAATTGACAACCACTCACAAAAGATGGGTTAGTTTTCTTCAGTGGCAGTTCACTGGATATGTAAATTATGCTTAAGAGCAGGCTCTGTTTCCCCAGCAACAAATGGTCACCACAAAACTAACTCAATGGCCCTTTGGAGGTTTTTGTTTGTTTATTATTGTTTGTTTGCTTTGTCTCCTAATACTTTTTCTGATCATTAAAAAAACCTTAAAGATATTACATATTATGGTTTCTGATTTTGTTTTCTAAGTGTTCAGTGTGTGAATGTATGTGTCTTAGCATTTGTATTTTTTTCCTTTCTTTGACGCTTTTTTTCTGTTTGTTTGGTCCTATTCTGGTTTGTTTTTCTTATATTATTATTTTTGTCATTTTTTTTTCTAATGGGAGAGATCAAAAAAAGAGTATGGATTTGGGTAGGTGGACAGTATCTGGGAGAGGGGGAAATGAGACCATAATCAGAATACATTGTATGAAAAAGTATGTTTTCAATAAAACACACCCACACAACACAAAAAGCAAAACACTAAACCTTTCTTCATAAACTTAGCCTGCCTCAAGTCTTTTCACTGTATTACCCAACAGGGGCTCATATCCCAACTACAAAGCTTTTCAATCAGCATAGATTAAAAACAAGAAACACTATTTCTTGTGTGTCGCCTACCAAGCACATCTGTGATTTTGAAGAGCTGAAGTAAGCAAAGGGAAAAGAAGAGAATGTAGGAAGGTACACCAGATCTCAGTCAAAATTTAGTGTTATAATTTCCACTGAAGGGTGACAGCGCCTCTCATGAGCTGCCATGGAGATGCTGTGGGCTGAAGTGAGTAGGACTGTTCACTGCGTTAAAAGGATAATTTATAAGCCTGGAACGTCTGGCCTGTCCCCTCTGTTGTCACACTCACGGGGCCACTCACACTCTGCTTCACCTGTGCTTTGTTATAGGGCTGGGCAACAGCAGCGTCTGTTCTTTAAGCAGCATCACCCCAGAACCATGAGCTTTAGGAACATGGGAAGATTACCTATGAACAAAATGTCACTGCTCAGAAATGAGTCTTTCAAGCCTGAGAACATAAACCCTCATGATGCATGAACCTAGCAAACCTCTCTGAAAGCTGTAATGTGAGGGCTGTGTCTCTGGGGCAGGCTGTGGGTCGGGATACTTACAATGGCCTTGGAAAAGACACAAAAGCAGAAGCCAGGCATATATTTAAAAGACTCACCCATCAAAGGAGACCAAGAGAAGGTCCTCCAGAGAGAAACAGGAAGGAAAGGTTTGAAGCAAGGGGGTGGGTTCTGAGGTGTTTAACAGACTCTGACAAGTTGATGTGGTAAGGACAAGGAGGAGAAAGTAGCTTTTACGTTTCAAACTCAAGAGTCTCACTCTCTGCTTCTTGTTCAAGGTCTGTTCTTCCAAACTGAGGAATCACTGAATCTGACATTTCGACCAGGCACCTAGCAGTCCCTGCAAGGACTGATGGATTTGATTATGTCTACAGAACACTATGGTGGCAGCAAAGCCAATTCCTAAACAATTCTGACCAGGAGATTTTTCATCTGATCGCAAAGTGGTCATTTCTTGCTTTGGCAAACACTGGTTGGCTGTCTATACACAGCTATCGTCACATAGTTGGAAACATGGGAAGCTTGCTGAGGTTTATCTTCTCATTGTAGAATGGTAACAATGTAGGGACGAGATGCAATGAGATTTATAGAGCATTTGGACAGTACCTTGGCATATGGCATGCGTGGCTTCTAGCATCAGGCTCACTGTTAATGAGAGTATCTGTGTGGTTACTAGTATTAGTGTCTGTTATCTGTACAGCTGACAATTTAATTGTGTCCCTAGATACAATTGCTAACACTGGTAAGCAAGAAAAATATTTATTGGCCTATTTAATACTTGGATATGGAAATCCCACTGGTACATCCTTTATCTCTCTCTAACCTGCATGATGACACTGTGAATGAATAAATCCTCATTTATTTTCTCATGCGTAAATAGGTTGGGAAAAGGAAAAGACTGGCCCAATGACATATAACTGGTAAATAATGAGCTAGAAGTTTATTCTACTGCTATAAAATTCCAAAGCTTCTATCTAGAGTAGGAGAAAGAGGAGTGTGAAACCTGCCTATTGATCTACCTTGCTATTGGATCTAGGGAGCATCCCCTACAAGGCTCAAAGGTGGGGATTAGCCAACGGATTTCTTCCTCTTCTCCTATAATCCATTAGAGAGCTGTAGGTTTCCCCAGCATATTTTCCAATCCCTTCTCATATCCATTTGTATTTTCAGTTTGAGCAATCATCCCTTTTTTAAAGGTTATCTTAAAACGAGAGGTTGTTGAATAATTCCCATAATTCTCTGAAGTGACTTGTGACCAATATACTATCATATGAGGCTATACAGCTATAATTTCCAACTTTATTCCATCTCTGCACCTTCCATACATCCGTATCTGTTTTATAAACTGGGATCCTACATGTGGAGGACCTGAGGAGATGGTTCAGTCACTAAAAGTGCTTGCAATACACACTTGAGGACCTGAGTTTGGAACCCCAGAACCCATTA
This sequence comes from Pachyuromys duprasi, assembly GCA_028658305.1. Lineage (NCBI taxonomy): Eukaryota > Metazoa > Chordata > Mammalia > Rodentia > Muridae > Pachyuromys > Pachyuromys duprasi. The sequence continues at coordinate 2,408,893 of CM053750.1, read as the reverse complement.
AAAGCCAGAATGGTGGTACACATCTGCAATCTCAGCTCTTCTGAGGAAAGATGGGAAACAGAGCAGGAAAATTCTTCAGAAGCTTTGGGGCCAGAACATGAGGTACATGCAGCAATGAACCCTGTCTCAGCTTAGGTAGAGAGCAGTGCCTAAAACCCAACATTGTCCTCTGACTTTCACAATACACTGTGGCATGTGTGCACCTACACAAACACACACATCACACTACATATATCACACACACACACAGGAGAGAAGGAAGAGAGAAAGAGAGAGAAAGAGAAAGAGAGAAAGAAAGGGGAAGGGAGTTTTTTGTTTGTTTTTTGTTTTTTGAGACAGGGTTTCTCTGCGTAATAACGCTGGCTGTCCTGGAACTCACTTTGTAGCCCAGGCTGGCCTCAAACACACAAAGATACACCTGCCTCTGCCTCTCAAATTCTGGGATTAAATGTGTGCATAACTACACATTGTCTGAAGGAGAGATTTTTTTCTTGTTGAGAAATTGAGCTTTTTAAATTTATTTTTGCAGCATATTAAAATTGATTTATTATTCTCATCATACTATCTTTTTAAAATTACAATTTATTCACTTTGTATCCCCCCTGTACCTCCCTCCCTCCTCATCTCCCAATCCCACCCTCCCTCTTCTCCACTCATGCCCCTCCCCCAGTCCACTGACAGGGGAGGTCTTCTTCCCCTTCCTTCTGATGAAGGAGAGATTTTTAAAAGAACTTTGCGTGGGAGATATCTTGTAGAAGAAAAAAAATAATCGTTACTGTTGATATAGGGGAGATGACTAGCTGAGACTCCTAGTAATAGATGTCATGGGGACTGAAGAGGACACCCTCTAACCAGGCAGGACTCTTAGTGGAGGGAGGGGGACACCAACCAACACACAAAAAAATTTGACCCAAAATTTACCCTGCCTACAAAATGTGCAGGGATAAATATAGAACAGAGGGATAAAGATAGAACAGAAATTGAGGGAATGTCCAACCAATGCCTGGCCCAACCTGAGACCCACCCATGGGAAGGAGCCAACCCCTGACACTATTAACAACATTCTGCTATGCTCACAGACAGGAGCCTAGCATAGCTGTCCTCTGAGAGGCTCCACCCAGCAGCAGATTGAAACAGATGCTGAGACTCATCGGCAAACAGTAGGGAGTCTTGTGGAAAAGTGGGGGAAGGATAGAAGGATCTAGAGGGAACAGGAACTCCACAATAAGACCAACAGAGCCAACTAACCAGGGCCCAGAGGAGCTTGCAAAGACTGAAGCACCAACCAAGGACCATGCAGAAACTGGACCTAGGCCCCTACATAGATGTAGCAGATGTGCAGCTGAGGCTTCATGTGGGTCCCGTAGTACGGGGAGTGGGTGCTGTCTCTGACATGGGCCCTGTTGCCTGCTTTCTGATCTCTCCTTCCTGGTGGGGCTCCCTCGCCAGGCCACTGGGGAAGAGGACATACTCAGCCCTGATATGGCTTGATGAGCTGGAGTGGGTGGGAGTGTCTCCCTTTTTCTGAGGCATAGGGGAGGGGAAGAGAGAGGGAGGGTGGTAACAGGAGGAGAGGAGGAAGGAGGCTGTGATTGGGATGTAAAGAGAATAATTAGGATAATTAATTTTTAAAAAGAAAATAAAAAATCTTTACTGTCAAAATATAAGTTATATATAAAATATAAAAGTTATATTTTGATATACAGTTTTGACATATCTACCAGACTTCCCTGTTAGTTATTCAATGTCCTTTTAGGATGCTCATTCATTACTCAAACATGGCTGATTATGCATCCCTTTATTATTCAGGCAACTGGTCCAGGAAAATGGCTGAAGTAGAAAGAATTTGGTTCTTTTTAGTTGAGAAGGCTGTCACAGAGACAGCATCTCAGTGAGATTGCTAAATTGGTAGAAATCTTTTTCACAATATCATAAAAACAAAACATTACTAATGAGTGAACAAATGCAGGGGTGAACAGTCCAGAGAATGGTGGGAAATTCAAGAGTCCTCAGCATCTGAACAACCCTTTAGACTTCCCAATTTAAATGAGCCAAGGTCATCACATCAATCTTCCATACATTATCAGTTATTGTATGAGTTTTGAGGCTCTCTTTGTTACTTATTTTTTATGTTGATGATCCTGTTGTATACATTGTCCCTTCCTTCTCCTAAGCATAAACCTCATCAGTTTCCTCAACTACGAGGCAACCTGTAGAGAAAGGGCTATGCCCTCAGCATCTAGTCTCTCGGGACTCTTGGTGGCTGAGGTTTCATTTCTCTAGGGCATGGAAATGCCTTCTGTTTGGGGAAGACTGAACAATACTTTGCCGTGTTGCACTAGAAAGAATGACTTTAAGCTTCTCCTTAGCTGGACCTTGTGGCACTCGACTGTAATCCCAGTACTGGGCAGTGAGGGCAGGAAGATCAGAAATTTAAGGCTATTCTCAAATACAGTGCAAGTTCAAAGCCAGGCTGTGTTATAAGTGACTATCTCACAAGCAAACAATTAAACAAACAAACAAACCCAACAACAAAAACGCAAAAGAAAAAAAAATACTCCAGCATCTTCTGGAAGCTCTAAGTAGCAGAGCACGAAGGCGCATGTGCAGTAAACATGCTCCAGCTGTCTTTGCCATGTCTTCCTGTCGCAGGTGGGCAACTTCAGCAGTCTTCCCAGTCTTGCTCTTTCTCCCTGCTTCCAGTAGAAGGTAGCACATAGCAGGGAAGAGGATTTGTGTTAAATAATATGACCTCTTAATGTCCTGTGTTGTCTCACATGTGAGACTGTCAACAATAACAGATAACTGTAACATAACAATAAGAATAACTGTCAACAATTATACCATTTCAAGTAAAGAACTTGAAAATTCAAAACTCTTCACAGCTAGATAAACAGAGCCACTGGAGGAGGCTAACCCGGCTCCTGGGCAGAAGTGTGTGGAGTAGACTGGCCAGAACCCTGAGCCTGGGCTTTGAGATGAAGAACTGGCCCAGTTGCCCTTGGGCCTCATCTATTTGTGACTCATTGTGATTGGGAGTGAGGAGTGTGCATCAGCTTCTTGGGTCTTGGACTTCTTTTAAGCTTCAACACCCTTTATGTACACCATCTACAGGACCCCACTGGCAGAGTTGAACAATTCCTGAATGAGGAATGAGGATTGAGGATTGAAAGAAAATTAAAAAACCAACACACTAGACATGGGATCTTTTTGAGAGGGCTGCCAGTGGAAACTGTCACCGGTTTATTCCACAATCCCTTTGCATAGTCAAAGCAAAGCACCTCAGTACAATGAAGGGGTTAATGGAGAGGTCAAACTTGTTTACCTCGAATACCTGTGTGATCCTTACACAAACAAAAGGAAGTGAACTTGGCAAAACATCCTGCTTATGCTTGACTCCAGGTGAAGGCCAGGGTGAAAACATGTTTTTTTGCTGAGAGCTCAATAACAAAGCAGCTTGATAAACAAGCGGCTTTCCAAAATCATCCCGCTAAGAATGGCCAGCTCATACTCCTGCCTAACTTTATCATCATGGTTCCTCCTCAGAGATGAGTCAGGGTTCGTGTCCTCCATCATTCTATTCCCTGTGTCTGAGAATGTCTTCTGAGTCATTAGATGATAATCCATATCCCTTCCACCCCTTCTCACAGTGTCGTTTCTTCCTTGGAAATTTTTCTGAACTTTATCCTCAGTATCATAAACAACATGTACATCATTAATTCATGTGTCTCACAATACCTCCACAGTATGCACACTAAATCACTCTCATTTTATGGATCAAAAAATCAAGGCTCAGTGAAGTCAAAAACTCTCCCAAGACTTCATGACCAGTGAGCAGCAAAGAAGGGTTTTGAATATAAGACTTTTGGCTCTGTGTCCATGCTCTGGTTTTAAATAAAACATAGATGAAATTTGCTGTGGTTCTTTTTTGCTCCTTCTTATATTTCCATTATCTATTTGAGCCTTTCTCTTCTGCTATCTGAGAAGGGGGATTAATAAAATGTGTGTAGCATTTGAAAGCAGGTAAGGCTTAAGTGAATGATTGCGGTATTCAGCTGTAAAAAAAGGAGGAGTTAGAATATTTAATTTTCAGTATAATGGCAAGGAGGATTAAAATAAATGATAGCTGGGAAGTTCTTTGTCTCTTACACATCGCAGGAATTCAGCAGCAATGGCCTCTCTTCTCCTCCGTGTTCCGATCACTGAAACACTTTCCAGAGTTCTGTTTCCCTTACTGTAGACTTTGTCAGATTGAATTAGCAATATCAGGAAACAAATGAGAGAACTGATCTCTCATTCATTCACGCCTTATTATATTTTGAGCATCTATTCTATTCATGACACCCTAAAATATGTCAAGGTTCTGAGAATGACAATATAGTCTTTGCCCTCACAGAAGCTTTGATCTGTGGACTTCTTGGGAAGCCTTCTCTACTGTGACCTCAAGCTGAAGTCTTCCAGCTCACTTAATCCATGGAAATTTGCTTCTAGACAGAAGCCCTAACTACTAAGGATGTTAAAACTCCTCACCTGTTCTATTGGTATGGTCTAAAAAATGATTAATGATGGTCATGTTTTAGGCCTGAATGAGAGAGTTTATTAAGCACTTAACAGGAAAAAAAAGAGGGACAAAATAGCAAGCAGATGGATAGAAGCAGCAGTCAGAAGACAAAGCAGCATGAAATTGGGTGCTTCATGACATCCAGCAGAGATGACTGGATTGAGAAAGCAAGCAAAGGTAACATCATCAAATGAGTGGCTTACAGCATTCAGAAGAAATCAACTGGGTAAGCCCCAATCAAGACAGTGGGCTAGAGTTTCTACTGAGAGTCCCTGGCAGAGCACAGTGTCCCTTTGGGTGAGGCTTGCAAGTATAAGACAAATGACAGATGAAAAATAAGTCATCAAATTCTGTGCTTAAGATCGTCCAGCAGAAAATGAGTAGGGAGTCTGGAGTTTCTGATTGCACTTTCTCTGTATGAATGAGCTTACTATGGTAGAACTTCCAGCTGTCTGTTACCACTGCAAGGCTTTTTATGAGGTAAGAAATTGTAACCTAGGTTGAAAACAGTTTGCCTCTCATTAGCTTTCAAGGATGCAGTGTTTTTACGAGTGGACTGTTATACAGTTCTCTTCCCTCCCTGCCACAGAGTTCGGGGGCTAGTCTTCTCGAAGAAAAGCTGTTTTGGAGAACATTTTGGAGAATACTAGAAAAAAAGTGCTGGGATAGCTGGGCTCTTTTTTTTCCTACAGTCCATTTTCAGTCAGCGTAAACAGTACAGGACAGTTTCCCCATATAAGGTATAGTGCAGTGGCTCATAGAGATTCCTTTAGGTCAGGCAGCAGAGGTGCTCGCCTTTAAATCCAGTATTGGGGAGGCAGATACAGCCAGATTTCTGTGAATTTGAGTTTCCTACCTACCCTGGTCTGCAGAGTGGAACAGCCAGGACAGCCAGGGCTACACAAAGAAACCCCATCTGTTAGATTTTTACCAATGAAGACTCTGGAGCCAGATGCTGGGGTGAAAGCCTGCCATGTCAGAAGAGCAAATGAGCATCAGTTGCTCTTTTCAGGGTGCAAAGGAGTCTGTGATTAATGGAGCCTATCTGTGGGCTCCCCTCTCTACCAGTTTCTCTGGGCGGGCAATCACTGGTAACTAATCATCCAGGGCAAAGACAGCTGAATTATGGTATTGCTTGGAAAGTACAGCAATTTGCCTAAAATTGGTTAATGTGAGTGCTCAAGGGTTTCAATCTTAGAAAATTCCAGACTTCCATCTTATGGGGATTCATAAAAGAACAAGTCTCAAAACAGACCCCTTTGCCCACATTTTTTGGTTCTGTTGCCCTTCTTGTAAAGCTCCTGTTCTCTCCGGGTATTTCTATCTCCCTTCTTTCATAAGATTCCCTGCACTCTGCCCAAAGTTTGGCTATGAGTCTCAACATCTGCTTTGATACCTTGCTGGGTAGAGTCTTTCAGAGGCCCTTTGTGCTAGGCTCCTGTACTGTTCCCTGTTTTCTCCATTTTCTGATGTCCATTTCATTTGCTTTTCTGAGAGAGGATTGACCATCTTACCCAGAGTTCTCCTTCTTGCTTAGCTTCTTTATGAGTACAGATTTTAGCATGTTTATTTTATATTATATTTCTAATATCCACTTATAAGTGAGTATGTACCACATATGTCTTTCCTCACTCAGGATGATCTTTTCTAGTTCCCACTATTTGCCTGCAAATTTCATGATTTCCTGTTTTTAATTACTGAGTAGTACTTCATTGTGTAAATGAAACACAATTTCTGTATCCATTTCTCAGTTGAGGAATATCTGGGTTGTTTCCAGATTCTAGCTATTATGAATAAAGGTGCTATGAACATGAATGGGCAAATGTCCTTTTATACTAGAGCATATGTGACAGTGTATAGACTGGGAAAGGATCTTCATCAGCCCTATATCTGAGAGAGGGCTAATATCCATAACATATAAAGAACCCAAGAATTTAAATAGCAACAAATCAAGTAATCCAATTAAAAAATGAGGTACAGAGCTAAACAGACAACTCTTTTTTTTCACAGTGGTTAGTTCATTTATTTTTTAAGTAATTTATTTTTATATTAATCACAGGTTATGTACTTTGTATCCCAGCCATAGCCCCCTCCATCATTCCCTCCCACTCTCCCCATCCCACCCTCATCTTCTCCTTGCCCCCCTCCAAGTCCACTGATAGGGGAGGACCTCCCCCCTCTTCCTATCTGACCCTAGCTTATCATGTCTCTTCAGGGCTGGCTGCAATGTCCTCTTCTGGGATCTAGCTAGGCTGCTCCTTCCTCGGGGGACGGGAGGGGGGTAGGGACAGTCAAAGAGCCAGCCATTGAGTTCATGAAAGAAATAGTCCCTGTTCCCCTTACTAGGGTACCCAGTTGGATACTGAGCTACCATAGACCACATCCAAGCAGGGGTTCTAGTTTATATCTATACATGGTCCTTGGTTGGAGAAACAGTCTCATAAAAGACCCCTGTGCCCTGATCTATTTGGTCTTTGTGGAGGTCTTGTCCTCGCCAAGTCTTACTAAATTCCCTTCTTTTCATATGATTCCCTGCACTCTGCAGAAGGTTTGGCTGTGAGTCTTAATATCTGCTTTGATACATTGCTAGTTAGAGTCTTTCAGAGGCCCTCAATGGTAGGCTCCTGTCCTGTTGCTTGTTTTCTCCTACATTCAATTTCCATCCGGTTTGTCCATCTAAGTGAGGATTGATCATCCCACCCTGGGTCCTCCTTCTTGCTTATCTTCCCT
>CM053750.1:2356810-2401502 GCA_028658305.1 Pachyuromys duprasi | reverse complement strand
TCTATATAAGTGAGTATATACCAAGTGTTTCTTTCTGCTTTTGGGATAACTCACTCAGGATGATCGTTTCCAGGTCCCACCATTTGCCTGCAAACTTCATGATTTCCTCCTTTTTAATTGCTGAGTAGTATTCCATTGTGTAAAAGTACCATAATTTCTGTATCCATTCCTCAACTGAGGGACATCTGGGTTGTTTCCAGGTTCTGGCTATTACGAATAAAGCAGCTACGAACATGGTTAAGCAAATGTCCTTGTTGTGTACTTGAGCATCTTTTGGATATATGCCTGAGAGTGGTATAGCTGGGTCTTGAGGAATCACTATTCCTAATTGTCTAAGAAGGTGCCAAACTGATTTCCAGAGTGGTTGTACAAGTTTGCATTCCCACCAGCAATGGAGGAGGGTTTCCCTTTCTCCACAACCTCTCCAGCATGTGTTGACACATGAGTTTTTTATCTTAGCCATTCTAGTGGGTCTAAGGTGAAATCTCAGGGTCCTTTTGATTTCTATTTCCATGATGGCTAAGGACATTGAACATTTCTTTAAGTGTTTTTCTGCCATTCTACAATCCTCTACATAGAGTTCTGTTTTTAGCTCCATACCCCATTTTTTAATTGGATTACTTGATTTGTTGCTTTTCAACTTCTTGAGTCCTTTATATATACTGGATATTAGCCCTCTATCAGATGTAGAATTGGTAAAGATCCTTTCCCAGTCTGTAGGCTGTCGTTTTGTTTTGATTGTTTTTCATTGAATTCTAGGAAGTCTTTAATTTCTCTTTCTTTCTTTCTTTCTTTCTTTCTTTCTTTCTTTCTTTCTTTCTTTCTTTCTTTCTTTCTTTCTTTCTTTCTTTCTTCACTAACCAAGCTGTCCTTGAGTAGCAAGTTGTTCAGTTTCCATGTATGTGCAGGCTTTTGCTGTTTCTGTTGTTGAGGTCCAGCTTTAGACCATGATGGTCAGATAGGATACAAGGGATTATTTCAATCTTCTTGTATCTGCTGAGGCTTGCTTTGTGGCCAACTATATGGCCTATTTTGGAGAAGGTTCCATGAGGTGCTGAAAAGAAGGTATACTCTTTTGATCTAGGGTGAAAAGTTCTGCAGACGTCTATTAGGTCCATTTGATTTAGGGCCTCTGTAAGTGCCCTTGTTTCCCTGTTTTGCTTCTGACTGGATGATCTGTCCCTTGGTGCGAGTGGATTGTTGAAGTCTCCCATTATTCGGATGTTGGGATCAATGTGTGATTTCAGCTTTAATAACGTTTTCTTTATAAATGTAGGTGGTCTTGTATTTAGGGCATTGATGTTCAAAATTGTGATGTCCTCCTGTTGGAATTTTCCTTTGATGAGAAAGAAGTGCCCCTCCTCATCTTTCTTGATTAGTTTTGGTTGAAAGTCTATTTTATTAGATACTAGGATTGCTACCCCAGCTTGTTTTCTGGGTCCGTTTGCTTGAAAACATTTTTCCAGCCCTTTACTCTGAGGTAGTGTTTATCTTTGTTGCATAGGTGTGTTTCTTGGCTGCAGCAGAATGTTGGATCCTGTTTCCACAACCATTCTGTTAGTCTGTGTCTTTTTATTGGAGAGTTGAGTCCATTGATGTTGATAGATAATAGTGACCAATGACTGTTAGTTCTTTTTATTGTGTAGTTGGTGGTCTTACTATGATTCATTGCTTTTTTTCTCTTTTTGTTGGGAAGTTATCTGTATCCTATATTTTCTTTGGTGTAGTTGTTTTCATTGGACTGAAGTTTTCCTTCTAGTATCTTCTGTAGGGCTGGGTTGCTGTGTAGATACTGCTTAAATTTTATTTTGTCATGAAATATTTTGTTTTCCCCATCTATGTTGATTGAAAGCTTTGCTGGGTATAGTAGTCTGGGTTGGCATCTGTGTTCGCATGACTTCTGCCCAGGCCCTTCTGGCTTTCATAGTCTGGTGTGATTCTGATTGGTCTACCTTCGGTTACTTGACCCTTTTCCCTTGCTGCCTTTAATATTTTTTCTTTGTTTTGTAGGTTTAGTGTTTTGACTATGATGTGACAAGAGGTACTTCTTTTCTGGTCTAGTGTATTTGGTGTTCTGTAGGGTTCTTGTATGTTTATGGAAATTTCTTTCTTTAAGTTGGGAAAATTTTCTTCTATGATTTTCTTAAAAATATCTTCTGTTCCTTGGAGCCTGGGGTCTTCTTTTTCATCTATTCCTATTATTCTTAGGTTTCTTCTTTTCATGGTGTCCTTGATTTCTTGGATGTTTTGTGTTTGGGACTTTTCTGATTTTATTTTTTCTTTGAGTGAGGAATCAATTTCAGCGAGTGTATCTTCAGCTCCAGAGATTCTCTCTTCCATCTCTTATATTCTATTGGTGATGTTTACCTTTTTGGTTCCTGATCTTTTCTCTAAGTTCTCCAGTTCCAGGTTTTTCTCTGTTTGTGTTTTCTTTATAGATTCTAATTCTGTTTTCATGCTTTGTACCATTTCCTTCGTCTGATTGAATGTGGCTCCTATTTTTTTGTTGTTGTTGTTTCCTCTCTATATGTCTTTAATTGTTCCTCTATGTGAGCAGTTATATTCTTTTGTATTTCTTTGAGGGCCTTGTTCATTTCCTCTTTTTGTTCCTCTATTAACTGCATAAGCATAGCTTTAACATAATTTTCCTGTGTCTCAGCTGAATTAAAATATCCATTAGTTTTCGGTGTTTCTGGTGGTACCATGGTGTCCTGATTGTTGTTGGGTGAGTTCTTATGTCGACCTTTGGCCATTTGTTTATATATAATCAAGGAGCTGTTTGTTCTTTGAGGCTGAACTTCAGCCTGGAACTATCAGTCTCTGGTGTCTGGAGTATTATTCAAGAAGATCAGGGAGTTCCAGTGGTTTGAGAGTGTGTGTCGTTGCCTCAGTAGTACCTGACAATCACAAATGCTGGTGTTTTAGGTCCCAGATTTCAGTCTCCTGGTCGCTGTGCTGACACTGCTGTCCTACTCCTCATACACAGGGCGGCCATCTTGGATTCCCCCAGACAATTCTTAATAGAGGAATATCAAATGGCAGAGAAGCACTTAAAGAAATGCTTAACATCCTTAGTCATCAGGATTTGATTTGCATTTCGCAAATCAAAATGACCCTGAGATTTTACCTTACACTCATCAGAATGGCTAAGATCAAAAACTCAAGTGATAATACATGCTGGAAAGGATGTGGAAGAAGGGGAACCCTCCTCTACTGTTGGTGGGAATGCAAACTTGTACAACCACTTTGTAAATCATTCTGGCGTTTTCTAAGACAATTAGGAATAGTGCTTCCTCAATATCCAACTATACCATTCCTAGGCACATATGCTGAAGTATACAGTAAAGTACCCTTATCATCATGGGGGGAGCATGGCAGACATGGTCCTGGAGAAGAGCTGAGCGTTCTGCACCCAGATCAGCTTGCAGCAGTAACAGAGACTCTGCGCTTGAAATGTGCTTTCTGAAACAAAGCTCATCCCCAGTGACATGCTTCCTCCAACAAGCCACACCTACTAGTTCTTTCAAATAGTGTCACTTCTTGGTGACCAACCATGTATAATCTATGAGCCTACGAGGGCCATTGTCCTTGAACCCACCACAGTGTTTGACTTTTTGCATGTGCCATTCAGTGGGTACCAACCCTTCATGTGGGTGGGCCTGCCTTTTGATTTGTTCGTCTCATAGCCTGACTGTGTGTAAAAAGAAGATGGAACATTCAGACATGAAGATTGATTTTATGGAATTTTTAAGGTTTGTACCCCTTTCCCCCTTTTAAGTAGTCTGAACTCTTAAATCTCATGATGGTTTCTCCAATGCAGTCGTGCTTACTAGAGGTGGTACTCTATCTTAGACAGTGTTTTAAAAACTGTGATTATGGTTGTTGCGGTTTTCTGAGTTTGATGTGGTTTGTTATTGTTGATGTTAAAATAACTGGGACGCTCGACTGGCAAAAGCACTCTTTGCATTTGTGTGTGTGTGTGTTATGTCTTCAACATAAGTATAAACAAAATAATTGAGGACGTGGTTTTAATATGTATTACAATTTCAATATTTCAGCTATCATAGAAATACACAGAAGACTGCCTTTTGCTTAAAGATTTCCCCAAAGGTTTCTATATCAGAAAGTCATGTTATCCATGTCAACAGTGCCTGTAATATTTTCTTGTATGAGTCTCCATGTGCATGCAGGTACATGCAAATACTTGGAGACACTAGACCCCCAATGTAGTGATGCCTTCTTATTTACATATATGAACCTATATGATTGCATTAAAAATCACTCTGCTTTTTTCTCTCCTTTTTAATATACACAGACTACTGATTGTCTTATAACATTACAGGGTTGTCAGAAATATATGTGAATGTGGCAGTAGAATAATAAAATAACGTTAAAGTGGTTGTTGGATCTAATTGGGTTGAAACACAATAGGCTTAGTGGTAAGGCATACTACTTAAAAGCAGGGTGTTTAGGGACACACAGGGTTGAACTCAAGGCAAATTCTATATAAGATTTTAGGCAAAATATTAGCCTTTGCAAACCTCGCTTTCCTCGTATGCAGAATGGGAGTGTGTCCTCCTATGTGAGTTCTTTTGAAGTCTAAATGTGGCAACTAGCAATAGGCTACAGCTTCTCTTTGGAAGGCATTATTACTTCTGAAGCCAAAGCTTAGTGTAAAATATATGAAAACCAGGGGCAAAAAAACCTTTTAAGACCTTACCTGGTAACCATAGCTTCTTTTCTCTCTGTTTCCTTTAGTTGGAGAGGATCTATTTTCAAATTCTAGCTAGGCCTTGTTAAGTCAGCTATGGGAAGTAAAGGTTGTGGTGTATGTAGAACTCCTGGGCTTCTTTGTCAGCATCTCTCTACCTCCCTTTATCTTTTACAAAAACAGTCACTTTCTCTGAACACACACTACCAACTAACAATGTGAAGTCTACCCTCGGAGTCTATCATCTCAGTGGGTGTGAAGAGGGTTCTATTGTTACCTGCCTTCAAAAGCTCTTGGAAAACAGGGAGCCTGGCTCTGTGGGAGGAAATTGACTGTGCACATACTGCCTTCAGGCCAGCATAACAACGTCATAACAAGCCCATCAGCAAAATATGCTACAGGAGATTAGCAGTCCAAAGTTCACTCTGGATTCCCGTTACAAACCTCCTTCCTTGCTTTCATAGAATGGCTACTGAACATGCAAAATAAGAGGCACCCGACCCAAATCCAAGACCCAAGCAGACCTGAGTCAGAATGCCTGAACCTGTCTCCCCGTGGTTATGTAAAACAAATTATAGAGAACACACAAAAGCTAGAGTGTTTAAGTCTGTGCCCTAGAAAGGACCCTAAGTGATACAGGGATTCTAGAATAGCTCACATCAATCTCTTATCATGATGTCTTTGATTTCTTCAGTGTTCCTTTCAAACTTAGAGCATTAAATGGTTAAAAATGAAAAGAACAAGAGTAAGAGGTGGATTTCTTGAGAGAAGTTTGCTGTTCATTTTGCTTGGTACCCGAAAGAAAGTTGTTCTTTTATGAGTCCCCATAAGATGGAAGTCTGGAATTTTCTAAGATTGAAACCCTTGAGCACTCACATTAACCAATTTTAGGCAAATTGCTGTACTTTCCAAGCAATACCATAATTCAGCTGTCTTTGCCCTGGATGATTAGTTGCCAGTGATCGCCCACCCAGAGAAACTGGCAGAGAGGGGAGCCCACAGATAGGCTCCATTAATCACAGACTCCTTTGCACCCTGAAAAGAGCAACTGATGCTCATCTGCTCTTCATTCTGTTGCAAGTTGGCCTTTTCTCAGAACCGACTCTAGTTCCTCACCTAAGCACTGAACGGTGCTTAACTGAAGCTCCGTGACAGGTGTTGTCAGTGCTGGAGACACAAGAGTGAGAAACAAACAGAACAATTCCCTGCTTTGGCAGGGTATGCTCTTCTGGGAAAAAGACAGACAAAAGCTGAATTATACAAGCACATTTTATATGGTGCTGGAAGATGATGTCTTAGTAGAAAAATGGGGAATAATGTTGTAAGTGGCAGAGTGGGATGTGGTTTTCCTAGGATGGACAGGGTAGACGTCCTTGGAAGGTAAAATTTCTAGAACTGTGGATGTCCACAGTGGTCTCAGTGGGGACAGCTTTCAGGTTTCCTTCTGTGGGGACAGAAAAAAAAATGTTCCATAGCAAGGCCTGCTAGAATGGCATGGAATACTGTGACTAAATAGAGTGAGCTAGACTTTGTCAAGATGAGACCAGACAGATCACAGAGCCAGGTCCTGAAGGCATTTATAGGCTTTTGACTTTTTTGAACCTACTTTATTTATGGTTCCTCAAGCCTCTAGCTCCATTCTAACCCCCTAACCCTAGTTAGAAGAGAAAGAAGGTTAGTAGGGATAGGAGATATAGACCTCTTTAGACATAGTTTCTTCATTGTCAGGATATCCAGCAAATCCGAAATCCAGCAACTCAACAAAGCAGCAATAGAAAAAGCAGCAAAAAAGACCAGTAGTAGTAGTAGTAGTAGCAGCAGCAGCAGCAGCAGCAGCAGCAACAGGGTTCGACAGAAGCTGCAAGAAGCATTCTTTGGACCTTTTCTCTCTAGGAGCAGAGCTTTTCTCTGCAGGAACTAAGTGAAGCAAAGCATTCTCTCTCTGTCTGTGAGCTCCTATTTTTATACCTTCTTAAAGTCTGAACAAGGATGTTTTCCACCTAGCCAAAACCACACCCCTTGCATGACGCAGTTTCCTCTGACAAGGATCACTTGGCCATTCAAGACCAGACACCTCTCATGAGACTGTTATCAGCTATGGATAAAGGGTTCCAGCATCTCACACTTGGGACCACAACAAAAACATATCCACACAACACAACCAAAACTTCTACTACAGACATTTTATTGTGAGTATTAAAGAAGTGCCACGATCTGATGTTGCAGAACATTTGATCACACTATGAACCTTGAGATTGTGTTGTTTACTGGAAAACCTGTTTCTGGTTGTGGTGTGACCTAGCACACACCTTTAATCCAAGAGCTTTCTACTTGAATAATGTAAACAGGATTAAATAATAGGTCAAGAGGTGAAGCAAACAACCAGTTGACGAGAAGTGAAAATAGAAAAAAAGAAAACAGAAAGTTAAAGGAAGTCAGGAGAACAGATAGAGGAATGTACAGAAAGTACAAGGGAGGGACACTGAGTTTGGGGGGTGGAGGTTGAGATGGTATGGAAAAGGAGCAGTCCTTTGTGAGGATGTCAGATGAGGAAGAAGGTGAGCTGGGTGCTTCTGCCTTTCTGACATGGCAGGCTTTCACCCCAGCATCTGGCCCCAGAGTCTTCACTGGTAAAAGCTAACAGATGAACCCCTATAATCTTATCCATAATTCATCCTTGGCTACAAAGTGAGACTCTTTAAATAGACAAAAAACAGATAGCCTAAACAAAATTAAAGGGAAATTACAGCTGTGACTGTGACCTCCTGAAGGTCCACATCCTCATTCTTTGATCCAGGACACCACAGAAGACATAGTCCTCACTAAATACTTTCTAGGACTTGCTGCTGCTTGCAGTGCTCTGGTGGTCAAAGCTGAGCCCGTGTGACTGATTTTGGTTATGTGGCAGAAGCAGTGCGCATACCGTTTCTCAGTGGATGTAGCAGTGCTCATGAAAGAGGCTTGGAGTCCTGGCTCCCTTCATCCGTGGCAGCAGAAAAGAGCCTGAGTTTTCTAGGTGGAGGAATTACACCATGGTGCAACCTCGGTTCCTGAGTAGGTAGGTCAGACTCAGCTCAACACAATGAATGTGTCTTAGAAACAAACAAAGCTGAATGAAAAGAAAGCCAAGTGAAAAAGATACATTTAGTGCTTGACCTGCCTGACGTAATGGAAATGGCAACTTAATCACCACTTAGGGTGATATGAATATTTCGCTCTCATTTACAATCCTACTGTAACTTGATATTCTATTAAGACCTGCCTTTAGGGTTGGATAGATGGCTCAGAGATTAAGAGCACTGGCTCTTCTTTGAAAGATCCTGAGTTCAATTTTCAGCAACCACCTGGTGGCTCACAACCATCTATAGTGAGATCTGGTGGCCTCCTCTAGTGTGCAGGTGTACATGCAGGCAGAATGCTATATGCATATTAAATAAATAAATCTTCGAAAAAAGACATGCCTTTAATCCAAGTTATTAAAATATTCTTAAAGAAATATTTTGTATGGATACACTATTTGCTTAGGTCTAAAAAGCCTCTTAATTCATGATATTTGTCATTGGCTTATAATGAGCTAAGCAAGAAGAACACAATGTTAAGAATCAGTTATGATGAAGCTATGGCTGACTGACTAGGGAAATTTCCCAAAAAGGTTTTTATAACATATCCAACTAATTTACATGTAGCAAAACCACTTAGTAGTTTTTATTTTTTAAAAAGTTAATAATCACTTTTATAGATCATAAGCTATGAATATGTAGAATTATTACCTTAAATCTTATTTTATTTTGGAGCTAGTTTGTGTTACGATACTTAAAGGAGTATAATCCAATGGACAGAACATGGGATATGTTTCATGTAGAGTTTAAGAAGCAAAGGAATTAATTTTCTTGCCTCCAAGGTCTATGAGTTCTCTGAGCTGTGTTCTTCAACTTTAAGACAAATAATTAGGCAGTCATCCTCTATGTGTCTTCTTTGCTTTGTACTGTGTTGGCCCCCTTTTTAACAAGATCTGTCCTTAGCGAGCAAGAAAGTGGCAGCCATTAAAGGCCTATGCCTAGAATATTTCAGTGAAGCAGACAAGAGATGAAAGCCCGTCTTTGATTCCCTACAAAATAAAAACAATTACATTGTAATTTTTTTCTAAGTAATTGTATCTCATAATACTCCTAATCCTTCTGGTTCTGGGGACCAAAGGGTCTTATGGACCATGGCTGGGTTCCATGGCAACTTCTGCTACAGCATCCAAAACATCCAAACCACTTGAATTAGGATAAGGAGAGGCGGTTCCCTAAACATGCTTCTGTCAAAAGAAAAGGAAGAATACTAGGCAGATAAAAATAGGTCTATTCCATTACAGCCTCAGACACTTCTGAGTCTGAAGCCTTTCAGCATCTCACTGTTTCCATGAACTTGTGTAAATTACTCCTACTGAACCTAAATGTCTCCATCTTCAAAGTGGAAAGGCATGCTGGTGCTCTAGGATTCTTACAAAGAAAGGAGTTAAAAAAAATGGTGATGCTCTTATTCAATCGCCTGTAGAAAGTACATGACAAATGGCTTCCTAAGTCCAGTTCCTTGGGATGGAGGAACTAAGGGAAGCCTGCATGTTGCTGTTTGCTGTGGCTGTTGGAGGCGGGAAGGCATGGCTTTCCTCCATCCCCCTTTTCATTCAAAGAGGAAGCCTTGCCTGGTGCGGCAGGTGAGGGGAGCCAGGCATCAGCATCGGTAGAAGGCACACTTGCAGTGCGCAGCTGTGTTCATTAGCACAGCTCATCAGCCTTTCCACAGTAATTTCTCACTTGTTATGGAGAGGTAGTGGGATTTCACTTGCTTAGAAATAACTCCCTATAACTTCATCACGAACAATGAACTTGACGTTAGGCCTGTGCCACACGCATCATCTTCATCTCCCCCCACAGGCTTCTAGCTCTACCTTGAGCACTGTCTTACTTTCCTACCAATATGCAACATGAAACCTAAAAAAAAACCAAACAAACAAAAAACAAAACTGCCATTCTTCAGTGTCTTGGGCTTTATTAATAATAATGAGTTAATTTTTGTTTTACAAAAAAAAATCTATATTATTTAATTAAAATAGCACTTTGGCATTTCTTCATTAATCTTCATGGTGTAGCTGAGTTTGTCCTGAAACTTCATTATGTAAATAATATAAAAACTGTTTAACATCCAGTCACAGCTACTTGCTTCTAATGTCTGTTTTGAGAGAACACTGTTGAGAGGGCTAGACGAAATATTGAAGTCCTGTAGCAAGCTTCTGGGCATGGTTTAGGTGCCAGTGGAATGCTCCAGTCCACGATTACGGCAGAGACGGAAAGCAGGTAATTCCACCAGCTGTGCTGGGGAACAGTTTGGAGAGATCATAGTCTTGGTGTCTACTCACAAGCTCTGTGGACCTGGAAAGGTCAGTGTGAAGAACATGCTTTGCTCACGTGTTTCACCGTGTTGTGAAAGTCTTGTGATTTCAGTCTGGGTCAGGGGCCAGTCTGTTTCTGTGCTCCTGGTTTTCCAATTGTGCAAAAGGCAACAGGTTCCTGGGTCTCAAGATTGTGTAGCATGGTTTCAAGACTTTCCTGAAAACTCTTCCAAGAAGCTCATACCTCAGACACCCCAGTGCTGCTGAGAATGCCTTAGCAGGGCAGAATAAACCTTGCCTTGCACACTTAGAATACTGTCCACTGTTCTCTGCAGTCCAACTCACACCTTTCATTGGAAGTGTACCTTTAGTTATCTGCTTCATTCAAACCTCAAATTGCAAAGTGAAACAGAAATGGACACACACCCCTCAGAAAGAAAAAACATAGGCCTATAGTTTCTTTCTAATTTAGAATTTTGGTATCTATAAACTTCCTAATGATGATATTAATTGAAAGGACTTTCCCCAAGCAATAAATATAGCAAAGCTAGCGTTGTTTGAGAGGGTGTTTGTGGAGTAGCATGAATTCTCTCTTGTTTAAAGACTTGAATATTTAAATCCAAATCCCGCAACATATAAATCATAGAGATTAAGTCTTATATTTTAGGGGCCAATAGTTGAATTCCCAGTAATGTTCCAGTGGCAAAACAACTTGCCTTAATTTGGCTACTTTAATTATGCAATGAAATGAAGCAAACACGAGGCAGAGGAGGTTGGGGAAGAGTAAATGAAAGATGTTGATGTGTCTGTTTATACAGGAACTCTGGGTGTTGGTTCCAAGGGAAAATTGTTTTTGTACATGGATCCTAAGAATCTTTAAAAGTGGATGATTGCTGCTCTAAAGATGATCTAAATTTTATATATCAACTAGAGAAAAAAAATATTTATTATGGTCAGGCTCTACAGTATGTTTTGGTCAGTAGAAAACAGAGCATGGAGTGGGGAATGGTGATGAGGGACATGACTTTCCTGGATTTCACGTCGGGAGCGGGAATGCTGTAAGTGTGGCGTCAGGGGACATCTGATGAGTGGAAAATCTGACCCGGGTCTCAATCATTGGCAGTGGGAAAGGGAAACAGAAAGGTGGATGTAAGCCTGACCTGGTGGAATAAATCTGTAATCCCAGCAACTTGGAAAGCCTGGGCAGAAAGATCACAAGTTCAAGGCCAAGTCTAGCCTAGGCAACTTAGGAAGACTCCATATCAAAATTAAAACCTAAACAGGGCTGGATACTACTCAGTAATAGAACATTTGACTGGCTCTGGGTTTAACCCCCAGTGGTGGCGGTAGGGAGAAGAAGAAATAAAGTTTGTGAAGCTATAGTTTTTGAGGAGACTGCCAGTACTGTCCAGGTATTGTATATGTATTGATCTGGAAAGACCACTGAACACAGTTACTTGCTGACCATTTGTTTTTCTTAGAGGAATTTTGATATATTGTAAGAACAGAAATCAGACTGGGGTAGATTGAAAGGTAAAGGGGGCAAGAGAAACAGAAACATGAATATTCACCTTCCATTGAGAACATGATAATGAAAGAATGATGGGGAAGATGCTTGAGCAGTGCATCTTGGAAACAGAGTGTGTTCCTTCAAGGAAAAAGCGTCAGTGAAGAAAAAGAAACCAATGTGAAAGTGCAGCGAGAATACACACAAATATGTTTTTGACTTGAATATGGGAATTACATGAGTTTAATGCAACATCTCCAAGCACTACAGGAGCAAATGCTTGCCCATAATAAATGAAAGCCCACTGTAGAAACAAATTGCATTCTGCAATCAACAGAATCATGTTTCTGTTCAGTTAGCTCGATACAGAAACGTTATTTATCCTGTCAGCTGCCTCCGCGGCAACTCTGGTGCCCATCTTTGCTTTGCTTCACATTTATCTCATTGTTCCCAACACGCAAGCAATATGTTTTGCACTGTAAGGGTTTAATTAATATTGGGAAACTGAGCCTAATTTGAAATTATAAAATTACAAGCAATACCAGAAAAGTCTCAGGACCCTTTATGTGTTTATTTATCTGGTAACACCAGTTTTACTCCTTTCCTGAAAAAGCTATCTATAATTGAAAGGCTATTTTGCTGTGATTCATTTGAAACTGCTCTCCATTTCATTTCATCCCATTAATCACAGGAAGATTTTGGCCTCATTACTTCATAAGAAAGAATGGCTGGGATAGTGAATCAGGATGAGAACTTTTACTTGGCCTTTGATTATACCAGAATCTTCCTGGTGAGTAAGAATTACTTGATCCTATTCTTTAAATTAAAAGCGAACACCACAAAAATCTTTGCAATCATCAGTGCCATGTGGTGTCTTCCTACACTGTTCTTGGCTCTAGTTTCTAGTCCCCAGTCTGCAAGGCCACATTAATAATTTTGCTCATTGAGCGAAACCGGGAGCCTGGGTTACAGTGATTTATCTCATACCATTTTGCAGCTTGGCAAGCTTCGGCTGAGAGGCGGAAGCTCCCTCAGATGGCTTTCTCCTGACTCCCACTCATTCCCCAGTGTCTGATACCTAACAGCTGCATTAAATAAACACTCACGGGTGTCATTCTGTGCACCAGAGGAAGACTTGCTTCTTTCAGCGTGCCTGGTGCATCAGCAGATGGCCTCTCGGCCTTAAAACCGTTTGTGCCATCCCAAGAACCCAGCTTCCAGCGAGCGGCGGGTGCTAGAGGAATCGAGCTGTGCACACTTCAGAACGGCCAGGCCCACGCTCACGTCCACGCTGTTCTAAATGCCTTTCATCCATGCCGCCAGTCATCAGGCATGCACGAGCCATGTCTCCACGTCACCTGCCAGTTCGGTTCCACGCTAATTCCTCTCTCTCCCATACATGAGCAAAGGGGTTGTCCTTTTCTACGTGACCTTAGAAAGGCAGGAAGCTGTCAGACAGAGAAAGACCTGAAGTCCCACAGTGGCCAGCCTGTCAGGGGCAATCACTGGAAAGCCTGTTACTCTCAAATCTTTCTAAATGGAAAAGTCTCTTTATGAATGTCTTGTTCTTGTTGTGATAGCTAATTCGTGGATTTACTGTCAGATACATATTTAAAATCACTTACAAAATAACATGTGAGCATCAAACATTTCGTGCCCTTTGTGTGATGAAACCACCTCAGCCGCTTCTGCTGAGTCACCGTCCGCATCTCCGCCTTTCTTCAGATCACTTTGTTTTCCAGTGTGAATCATATTTTCATGTAAGTTGTTTAAGGTTCATACAGAGAAAAAAAAACTCGGCACATATTATCCTGTCACTGGAAATTTTTAAATTTATTAATTTTTTTAATTCACTTTCCGTCCTGGTTGTAGCCTCATCCCTCCCCCCCTTTTCTCCCTTATCAAGTTTATCAAGCTTATCAAGCTGCATCAGGACATCCTCTTTCCCTGTGGCCTGTCCAGGCAGGCCCACCAGGGTAGAGTGATCAAAAAGCCGACAAGTGAGTCCGTGTCTCATGCAGTCCCTACTTCAGGACCCACGTGAAGCCTACGCTGCCCATCGGCTACGTCTTTGCAGGGGGCCTAGGTCTGTTTATGCATGGTCCTTGGTTGATGCTTCGGTCTCAACAAGCCCCTCTTGGACCTGGTTAGTTGGCTGTGGTCGCCTGCACCCACCAATAGTAACCGCCTGCACAAGGGGCTAGAATTAGAAGAGACAGAGAACACGAAGGAGGAACACCAAGACAGTGCTCTGATCAAGGCGCCATCATTATTACAGAGTAAACCACTTACATAGGCAAGCCACAAGGGACTTTCCAAGTAAACATATCCAAGCAAAACAGGAAACTTAACCAAGCCAAACAGGAGGCTTAACTAAGCAAAACAGGAGGCTTAACCAAGCCAAACAGGAAGTGTCTGCTGAAAACAAGAAAAGCAAGACTTGCACACGTGTGACCACCTCAGGTCGAATGGAATGGCTACCTCAGTTGGCTTTGTTGGTCTTCTCGTGGGGCTCTCGTCACCTCCAGGTCCTTTTCTCTTTGCTCCCACTTTTCTACAAGATGCACTACGCATCACCCAATGATTGGCTGTGAGTCTCATCACCTGTTTTGAGGTGCTACTGGGTAGAGTCTCTCAGAGGACAACTCTGTCAGGGTCCTGTCTGCCAGCTTAGCAGAGTATCATTCATAGTGCCTGGGGTTGACATTCTTCCATAGGGTAGCTCTGTGGTTGGGCCCGGCATTGGCTGGGCATAGCCTCAGTCTCTGCTCTACCTGTTCTATCTTTATCTCTGCATATCTTGTAGGCAGGGCAAATTTGGGGCCGAAGGTTTTGTGGGTGGGTTGTGGTTTCCCTCCCTCTACTAGGACACTAGTCTAGTTAGAGGGTGTCCTCTGCAACTAGGAGTCTTTGCTTGAATCCACCTTATATTCTCCCAGGAGCCTACCCTGACTTAGGTCTCCAGCTTGTCACAGAGATGCCCTCACCCTAGTTTCTCTCTTCTTTACAGGCCTCTGTCTTCTTGCCCTCACTCTCCCCAGGTCTGATTTTCACCCTCCGTGCCTCTTCTCCTACCTTGTTCCCTCTCTTCAGCCATTACCTCTGACTATTCAAACTTTTCTTCACAGCCGTCAGTGCCAGAGCATGTGATTGGGACACATGCTAGCGGCTCCCATATCGCTATTTCTATTTGCATTTCACCCTTAGAACCACTGTGTTAGAGGGCCGATTTTACAGTGACATTTAGTACTTGCAGATATGAGGTTCAATTTTTGGAACAAATCAATAAATATAAATTAAATGTGTTTCCTCTATTTTTGAAAAACCACTGTACCTTTTTTTAGCTGATTCTTCCAGGTGACCTCTGTAAACACTGGCCTGACCCTTTGGGCAACTATATTTCTCTCTGAAAAAATCCTTTGCTGTCTAAATAAAGCAACAAAAGGTTCTCCATGCTATAAGATGCTTTGTAAGCATTTAAATAAGAAGCAACTTACTCCTTTCCAAAGAATAATTTTCAAGTGAGGAACTTGCCATCCTCTTAACTATTTAAATCTATGATATTTGATGCAATTAAGTGCGAATGTGGCCAGGAAACATGATTGATCTAACAGGATCTAATGGACTTGTGATTTACTTAATGGTGGTGAAGGAATGTGTGTGTGCATGCTTGTGTGTGAGTACGTATGTTCCTTCCACATCATCCCATATCCTGAAATCTTTCTCAACATAAGCAGTGCCATCAGTTGGCTATAAATAGCCCTTACTTTCCTCCAGATACAAGCATTTTACAACAGACACACATGAGCACACATCTAAATACACATGTATAGATTTCTCAACCTTATCATTCTTGGTATTTCCTCTGGGGAGAAAACATCCCTGACTGAGAGCCACTAGCTCAGTTATTCAGCCATTTCTCTCTCAATGTTGATTTAGGATATTTTCTGAATTTGTTTTTAATTTATCTATTTGCAATAATAACCCCTATATACATATCCTTACACATGAATGTTTTGTTTCTATAGGATAGACTCCCGCAAATAAGACTGGGCAGAGCACTGTCAGGCCACTTCTTTACAGCTTGAAGCAATTCGCCTGCCACACACCATCTGAAGTACTGATATGTTCTCACCAGCAGTAGATAATAACCACATTTTCCACATTGTTGTTAAATGCACAAAAATGATGCCCCCATATTCCTTTGACTTGTAATTTCTTTGTCTATTTGTAATGATTCATATTTGAAATTGAGGGGTTCTGTTCTTATAATAATCCCTAATTAATTTGAATTTATCGGTCATTTGTTTTCTGTCTTATGTGAAGCCTAGTCTTATTCTTTGCCTCTTTTTATTCATCTTTTGAGAGTTCCATACATATTTTTTCATAGTTCTCCCCAACTCTTCCCCAGTTCGCTGCCCTTCCAGCTTTGCGGCATCTTAAAAAAGAAAAAAAAATCCCTGGAGACCGATTTGTGCTGCCCAAATTAACTGGATGTGTGGTCTTCTATTGGAAAGTAGCTGAACTTTCCAAGGCTTATGCCCTTAGGATTCAAAAGTCTCTCCTTTTTCAAATGATTGCTACTAACTCCAGAGCCAGTGGTGGCATTTCAGGCCCAAGTTTCAACTCCTGACTGAACGTGGTCCAGCTTGTGTATGCACAGGCTTTGTGCATGCTCTCACAAGCCCTGAGTTCATAAGTGCAGTGGTCCTGCTGGGGCCAGATGTTTCCTTGCATTTATCTATTGCCTTTGGCTCTTACATTCTTTCTTCCTCCTCTTCCCCAATGATCCCTGAGGCTTTGAAGATTAGGATGCAATAGGACCCATGTGTTCTGTTTAGGGCTGAGCATTCTGTAGTCTTTTATTCTCTGTATATTGGCTAGTTGTGAGTCACTGTGCCAGTCACTTCTACTGCAGAAAGAAGCTTCTCAGAAAGGTGAGATGCACCGGTATATGGGTATAATGATACATTGTTAAGAATCAGTTCAATACCATGGTTATTTAGTAGCATAAAAGTAGTAGGTTCTCCCCCAGGGCCGATGACCTGCCTAGCCATCTGGGTTTTCTCCTGGGGAGTGGAACTTCCGTACACTCACTCACACGGTGCTTTTACTGCTGTCGCACTAGTGGACAGGTCTTTTCTGAGCAGTCATTACTATAGCTCAAAAGGTCTAGAGCTGGATATGACTGATGTTTAGCTTTCTCCTCCTGTAGCCTGCACAGCACCTTTCTGCACTATGAAAGCCAGACAATAGGATAACAGTTTCAGTTCTTCTCCAGCTTGATTCTCTGCATTCTCTGGCTCAAGCCTCTTGTGTCTCCAGCAGTAGGATTTGCTGTCAAGTTCTGAAGAGTAACCACGAGCAATGACATTAGCCTGTGATGCTGGGAGTCTATGGGACCTCACTGAACGCTAATTCCCCCACAAAACAAAACCAAAATGAACAAAAAAACACCTCATACTGTGTTGTTGTTGTTTGTTTTATTTTTAGCCTCTGGCATGCAGTAGAGACTACAGATTTTTTTCCTGCTTCTATCTTAATCAATTTGTAGGAGTTTTTTGCTAGGGATATTAATCCTTTTCTATGTGTATTATGAATAAATTTGAAGGAGCAGCATATCAGTTGTCTTTTACATTTGATTTTAGATGTAGTTCCATCCCTGCATTTTTATAGGATTCACTTTAGGGAAAAATTAATTTTTAATACAAGAAAACTAAAAGGGAGAGTGTCTTGCTCGGGGTCATAACTTTAGCTCATAATAGAGCAGAAACAAAACTCAGCTCCCCACAACCTGCCCTCCCCCACACCGCCTTCAGGGAGCCATTATTCCCACTCCGCCTTATCCATCTGTGCATGCTCACAGTAAGGAGCAGACTCGACCGGAAAATGCAGGAAAGCAAGGAATAGTAAAACATCACAACATAAAAACAGATCACATGCCTTGAGTACATAGCAATTCTTTTTTTACAATGCCTTTTTATAGTAATCCAAGCACCCAAGTAGTGCTTACAGAGAGATTGCAGCCTCACTGGAACACTGAGGGGTACCAGAGACAGAGCAGATGGCTGTGGGGCATTCCTGACTGGGAATTCTGCCAGTGAGCACTCAGTAAAGTGGTGCAGAGATACTCGGAGCAAGGCAGCCAGGAGACTAATGGGTTCTGATGGCATGATGCCTCTTCCACAAGCTACAGGGCTGCTTATTCCCAGCAGAAGGAAACAGGCCTTCTAGAAGCTCCATCTAAGATACTAAGCACCCCATTGCGCTACAATTCCCTTCCCTGTAAGCAAATGTATTAGAATAAATATTCTCTGAAAGATCACTTCATCTACTACAAGTCTTTAAAAAAAATCATCCATTCTTTATAATGAGCATTAAGCTTTCCTTTCTCTTTCTTTCTTTCTTTTTCTTTTTTCTTCCTTCCTTTCTTTTTCTTTTTCTTTCTTTCTTTTCTCTCAGAGACAGGATTCTCTGTGTAGCCTTGGCTGTCCTGGACTCCCTCTGTAGATCAGGCTGGCCTTGAACTCACCTGCCTCTGAAGCCTACTGATTTCTATGGGCACAATTTGCAACTCTGTTTATAGTACATGCTTGCAACTGGAAACCCAAAGGGATCTGGTATGGTGACCAAGAACTTATGTATTTGATTTCTGTGTGATCTTAGGGTAGCCAGTCACAGAATTAATGTTTGATCATTTTCATCTACGATAGTGGGAAGTAAACAGAGAAGATCTTTCAAAACTATATACCTCATCCAGTATTCTAATATAATCTTTTATAAGGGTTTGGTCCCATTCACCATCTTTATCCAACCTCATGATTAGGTACCCAATTTCAGTTAGAAAAGAGGTAAAATGGGCATAGGAAAGAGAATGACTGATCCAAAGAAAAATTTTCAACTATTAGTCTAGAACACACACACACACATTTCAGGGACAAGGAAATGAATACATAGCTCTCATACAGGCTCAAGATATGAAATCAAAGTTAATCAGTGTAATCTGAATCTGTCCTTCCTTTTCAAAGCCATTTGCCAGAGTTTATTTGGGGTAAAAGTCAGCAGAACGTCAGCTTAGAGTTTGCTTTTTCACCACCTACTAGAATGGTCGAGCCGTCAGCCAGGTCCTGTCTCTGCAGTGAGTTCCTGATGTGACGGTGCTCAGAGCCTCAGCAACCTTTTTAGAGTTTCACTGGCTAGGATCCCCAATTCCACCCAGATGCCCGAGGACCCCACTGGGATCACCTCATAGGGTTGAAGGCCCAAGCAAGGGAAAGATTTTATAATTACCTATTTCTTAAAAATATACCTTCCAGTAAATTTTACACAACAAAAAGAATTTAATTCCTAATAGACATAGCCACTGAGAGGCTTCATAAAGATATTTACATAGGTTGAGTTGGCACAATAACTTTCCAGAAAGGCAGATAGCTTTAGTCAGACACTTGATTCCTTTCATTCCCATTAAGGTCTCTTTGGGAAAGTTTGCATCTTCTCTGTCTAAATAGGACTTACTTGCCCACCCATCCAAAGCCTTTAAAAGGGCCAGTAGAAATGACTGCTGCTGGTTCGCTGTAAAAATGATGTCACACACCTTAGAAGAGACCTGCCTTTGATGGGTGTATGGCTCAGGACCATCACTTTGTGAGTTCTAGGGAGCTCGATGTGTGTGTGTGTGTGTGTCTGTGTGTGTCTGTGTGTGTGTGTGTGTGTGTGTGTGTGTGTGTGTGTGTGTGTGTGTGTGTGTGAGACTGGGCATTTGTAATCTAACTGACTGGATCTTTGGAAACGGTCCTCTTTTTGGGATAGAGGCTGTCATTCCATTTCTCCTAGGGGCAGCTAGAACGATTTAGAGTGAGCCTCTAGGGCGCTAAGCCGGGGAGTGGAAAAGGTTTTCCACAGTTAGAGTTCAGTTCTTTCAGCAGATCACAGGTGGCAATGGAAACTCGGGCGTTCTAAAGCCTATGGAGATACCAGAGTGTGACAGCTCTTGGTCAAGCTGCTGTGCTGAGCCTGGCAGAGGTGTGGGTCAATGCCCATGCCTGGCTGGCTTGTGGCAAAGACACAGGGCTGGTGAGGACCAGGCTCAGCAGGCCAGAGGGCAGGCTCCGTGAGACCAGCAGAGGCTGAATGACGAATCTCAGATGATCTTGAAGTGAGAAAGTGTGTCAGACAGAGGGATTTCGAGGGTGAATGTGTTTGATTCGATGTTGTCAGAGATACTTAATGGTCCTATCACAAGAAGGAAAATTCAGTACTTAATTATCCTATGGGGTGGGGATCTTCAATAACAATTGAAGGTCACTGCTGGACCAAGACACTTAGCAGGCTGGGGCATTTCAAGGAATTCCTAGAGCAGTTTCGGTTTCATTGTCAGGGAAGGGTCTGGCCTGTAATCTGCCCTGAGGGCTGTGTGATGCTCCTAAACTTCTCAAAAAACCTGGGATTACCCAGATTAGGGCAGACTTTTAAAACCTCGCTGAGAAAAAGGAGTCTATCATCATAGACTGAGCGCAAATAATTGGCTCTCCGGAGATGACCAGCTTCAAGCAGAGCCCCACAGGAGGCAACCACTGAACACGTTGCTGATTCTGATCTGCGGCTTCTCAGTGGGTGGTATTCAACGTATTTACTGAGGGCTACAGGGATGGCTCTGTGGTCAAGAATGCTCGCAAAGGATCTGGGTTCAGGACTCAGGCTGTGGCTCTTAATCATCTGTAAAGCTAGTTCCAAGGGAGCCAGTTACCTCTTCTGGGTTCTGTGGGCACTACAAATACACGGTGAACATACGTACATAGGATCAAACACTCATATAAATGATAAAATAAATTAAAAACCTTGGAAGATTTAGCAACACTTAGCAGCAAGAATAGCTATTTCTAGGTAAACTAGATACAGAATACCGTGGCATACTGGACCATATAAATGTTCAAAATATTTAGAAGAAACTTGATGAATTTTCAAACCTGTAGATTTAGCTTTTCAGATAACCTGATCGTCATAGGCTAAATGATCCCCAAGTTGCAGGTCGGCACAGGGACTGCACCGAGCTCTTCTAGCAACCTCCCCATTACCTGGCTCATGCTTTGATTCCTGGCTCTTGCTTCTCTTGCTTCAGCCACAGAGCCACGAAGCTTGCTGCCTGACTGAGCTGTGGCACCACACAAGCATCTTCCTGACCACCTCCTGCTGCTGCCAGGTCCAGCTACCCAACTCTGCTGTTGGGTATCATCATCACAGAATACCATCACACACAGTTTCCATAAGTAGGATATTGCTTTTCTTGTTCAAGGGCCCGAATCCTTTTCTAGTGTCTGCCTCTTCTAGCATCTGCTGATGAAAGGGCAATTTATATTTTTAAAAAATTAGACCATAAAAGTCTGCTAGAGGATTTAATTTATTCAGTGTCTCTATTACTACTGAGGTCACACTGCAACAGGATACTAATTTGTTAATGGTCAGAGTGACATTCAATAATAATCAGCTTGAATTAATGAGTTGACATTAGAAATCATATTATTAATTGCATTTACTGGTCACCTCACCTACTGCTTTATACTTTGCATCTCATACAGAATTGATTCATACTTTAACAATGTGCCCAGAGCCCTTCATACATGTTTGGATTTGAGCCATCATGAAACTATCTAGCTTCCATGAGGTTGTGGACTTGGCTCCAGCCTATGGTTGGCCAAGGTCTGAGTGACACACAGGGTAGTTCAGTCATTAGTTCAGAAGACCTAAGGCAACTTTGCTGAAATAGGCAGTATCTAAATTTATTTGCTCCTATGATTTACAGAAACCATCTAGAATCTTTTGAATGTTACCTAGTATAAATATACTTTATTAAGTAATGTAACTGTGAAAGCATGTTCATGCCCTCTTCAATGCACAGAAAACTAAGCCAAGAAGAGACATTAACTAGTGCAAGCCACTCCCTGTATAAATAAGAAACAGAGGGTTAGAGAACAGCAATACTTATGATGGAACAGGGATGGAACAGCAGTGGTTGGAAGTATGCCCACGTCCTCTCCAGGTCGTGGATATAGGCCCATTCTAAGGATTTCCATCACTTGAAGGAAACTGTTTAACCTGTCACTACCAAGATACAAGTAATCAATAAGAGAATGACATAATTTGTAACAAGGTATGTCTACATGTGCTCATACACTAATTTACTTACAATAAATTGTATACATCCACCTGCATTACCTCTTTTAATTTTAAGTTTCAGTGGTAAAGTGCACACTATATAAGCGTACAGTATAATACTCTAGAATGTGTGTAACCCTCACCTATACACTTTTAAAATACATTAGAAGGCTGGGTTCATTAGGACTCCAAATTCAGAGCATCTCACAGTCAGCTCTAGCTTGAAAGTAGTCTTATGCAGACATGTAGACACCCTGGCCTGCACATCCAAGGTAAATCCATGCCCTCTGTAATGGCTATTCTTGGTTGCCAACTTGTCTACATCAGGAATTAATCAAAACCTAAGCTGCTAGATATACCTGTGACCTGTGAGGGACTTTTCTCGATTGGACCATTTGATGTGGGAAGACCAGTAGCTGGTCTTTGCTAATTTGTGGGTTCTTCTGTATTCCAGCCTTCTTCACCCCTTTCTACCATTTCAATCACCTAACACTAGATATGAAAGAAAAAATGATAAAGAGGAAAAAAGAGATCCCTGAAAAAAGTCAGGGGTTGGAAAGGGTGAAACATTATGGTTAAACTACTTACTGCTGATTAAGGGCATCAAGCTCCTTGGGGCAAGTTTGAGCTTCACCGTCAGGGTATCTAATTTCTTCTTATTTCTTCTTTGCACGTGACTCCTTAATAAACTGATACCAACATCAATCAACATTAACCAATAATCAACCAATAATCAACAAAAACCCACCACACTTCTTGGGGTCTTAGAATTTATATGCCCTCTGAAAAGTCCCCAGAATTCCAAATGTCACGCAATCACAGAAACTTCTGCAGCTGGCAAAATCATGCTTCTGAGAGAGCACGAGGCAAATCATAGTCAGCTGCTGTGGACAGTCTGAAACAGCCCCACATTCCACATCTGGAATTAAAATGAAAACATATAATATTTCTGTGTTTTTTAAAGAAATCGAAATTCTCACTACAAAGATACACCTAAAATCTGGGCCACATCTTCTGTAGCAACCTATATAAAGGGCATGGAAAAAGAAAGCTCTTGCTTTTTACCTGGCTCATCACTCATCCTGGCACGTCCACTCCCTCACTAGTATTAGAGGTTACTTCTTCAGGAGTCCAGGGTATACTTGAGACCAGCTGAGACAATCAGCCTTGTGGATTAAACAACTACTGGATTCTTGGACTTTCTGTCAGGAGACAGCCATTATTGAAATAGCCAGACCACAAGCTGTAAGCTACTCAAATAAATGTAATCGCCAACATATATGTATATATGGGATACAATTATATGTATGAATGAATATATATTCATATAGAATATCAGTTCTGTTTCTCTAGAGAACTCTGACTAGGTAGATATGAAGCTGCCCTTTGTGCCCTTACATATTCCTAGAGATGCACAGGACAGAGGCAGAATTCGTTTTAAAGAATAAGGACCTTGGATCATTGAAAGTGCTGAGCAGGTCCTAGGGGTGCCTCTGCTAAGCCTCATGATCCAAGTTCGATCTCCTAGGCCCAGATGATAGAAGCAGACTATCCTCGTTAGGGTTTCTATTGCTGCAACCAAACACCATGATCAAAGGAAGGATGATCAAAGGTTTTATTTGGTTTACACTTCGATATTGCTGTTCCTCACCAGAGAAAATCAGGACAGGAGCTCAAGCGGAGCAGGAACCTGGAGCTGACACAGAGACCATGGAAGAACTGTTGTTTTTTAAAACAAAATCTGAAATATTGATTTTACAAAAAAAGGCTCAGGAGCTGGATGCTGGGGTAAAACTTGCTAGCTCAGAGAAACAGAGAAAGCACATAGCTAACCTTACTACTCTAGTGATGTCCCAGAAGGAAAAAAAACCCCTTTCTCCTCCACACTATCATTTTTTAAAATTATTTATTTATTTATTACAACATATTCACGTTGTATCCCAACTGTTGCCCCCTCCCTTGTCCCTCCCAATCCCACACTCCCTCCTTCTTTTCCACTCATGCCCCTCCCCTAGTCCACTGATAAGGGAGGTCTTCCTCCCCTTCCATCTGATCCTAGTCTATCAGGTCTCATCAGAACTGGCTGCACTGTCTTCCTCTGTGGCCTGGTAAGGCTACATCCACTTTAATGGGGAGTTGATAAAAGAGCCAGCCACCGAGTTCATATCAAAGACAGCCCCTGTTCCCCTTACTAGGGAGTCCATTTGGAGACTGAGCTACCATGGGCAGGGATTCTAGGTTATCTCCATGAATGGTCCTTGGTTGGAGTATCAGTCTCAGAAAAGATCCCTGTGCCCAGAATTTTCCCTCTACTGTAGAGCTCCTGTTTCCTCCAGGTCTTTCTATCTCCCTCTTCTTTTATAAGATTCCCTATGCTCTGCCCAAAGTTTGGCTCTGACTCTTTGCATCTGCTTTGATACCCTGCAGGGTAGAGTCTTTCAGAGTTCCTCTGTGGTAGGCTCTTGTCCTGTTCTCTCTTTTCTCCCTCCTCCGATATCCATCCCATTTCTTTTCTGAGTGAGGATTGATCATCTTACCCAGGGGCCTCCTTCTTACTTAACTTCCTTAAGTGTACAGATTTTAGTATGATTATCCTATACTATATGTCTAATATCCACCTATAAGTGAGTATATACCATATGTGTCTTTCTGCTTCTGGGATTACCTCACTCAGGATGATCATTTCTAGTTCCTACCATTTGTCTGCAAATTTCATGATTTCCTTGTTTTTAATTGCTGAGTAGTATTCCATTGTGTAAGTGGAACAAAATTTCTGTATCCATTCTTCAACTGAGGAACATCTGGGTTGTTTCCACCTTCTGGATATTACAAATAAAGCTGCTACAAACATGGTAGAGCAAATGTCCTTGTTGTATACTTAAGCATCTTTTGGATATATGCCTAGGAGTGGTATAGCTGGATCTTGAAGTAGCACTATTTCTAATTGTCTGAGAAAGCACCAGATTGATTTCCAAAGTGGTTGTATAAGTGTATATTCCTACCAGCAATGGAAGACTGTTCTCCTTTCTCCACATCCTCTCCAGCATGCATTGTCTCTTGAGTTATTGATCTTAGCCATTCTGATTGGGTGTAAGGTGAAATCTCAGGGTCATTTGGATTTGCATTTCCCTGATGACTAAGGATGTTGAACATTTCTTTAAGTGTTTCTCTGCCATTCGATATGCAGAATTCTCTATTGAGAATTCTCTGTTAAGCTCTGTACCCCATTTTTAATTGGATTACTTGATTTGTTGTTTTTTTTTTAACTTCTTGAGTTCTTTATATATGCTGGATATTAGCCCTCTGTCAGAGGCTAATATGTAGGCTAACATTTTTTTTCTGATGATAGTGTTCTTTGTTTTATAGAAGCTTTTCAGTTTCATGAGGTCCCATTTATTGATTGTTGATCTTAGAGCCTGTGCTGTTGGTGTTCTGTTCAGGAAATTGTCTCTCATGCCAATGAGTTCTAGGTTCTTCCCCACTTTTTCTTCTTCTTTTTTTATTTTTTATTAAATTCTTTATTAATTACACTTTATTCACCTTACATACCCCTGTAGTTCCCTCCCTCCTCCCATCCCAATCCCTCCCTTCCTCCTCCCTCTGCACCCATGTCCCTCCCCAAGACCACCAATAGTGGAGGTCCTCCTTTCCTTCTGTCAGATCCCAGTCCATCAGGTCTCATCAGGAGTAGCTGTATTGTCTTCCTCTGGCCCAGCAAGGCTGTTCCCCCCTCAGGGGGAGGTGATCAAAAAACAGGCCAATCAGTTCATGTCAGAGACAGTCCCTATTCCCATTACTATGGAACCCACTTGGACACTGAACTGCCATGGGCCACACCGGTGCAGGAGTCCTAGGCTATCTCCACGCATGGTACCTGGTTGGACCATCAGTCTCAGGAAAGACCCCTGTACTCAGACCACTTGGCTCTGTTGCTCTCCTTGTGGAGTTCCTGTCCTCTCCAGATCCCATTATTTCCAACTCCCCTCATAAGATTCCCTGCACTCTGCTCAAGTATTGGCTATAAGTCTCAGCATTTGCTTCGATAGTCTGCAGAGCAGAGCCCTTCCGAGTCATCTCTGTGGCAGGCTCCTGACCCGTTCCCTGCCCTCTCCTTCTTCGGATGTCCATCCCCTTTGCCCTTCTGGATAGGGATTGGGCATTTTAGCAAGAGTCCTCCCTCTTGATTAGTTTCTTTAGGTGTACAGATTTTAGTAGGCTCATCCTATAGTATATGTCTATATGAGTGAGTATATACCGTGTGTGTCTTTCTGCTTCTGGGATAGCTCACTCAGGATGATTCTTTCCAGTTCTCACTATTTACCTGCAAAATTCATGATATCCTTATTTTTTATTGCTGAGTAATATTCCATTGTGTAGATGTTCCACAATTTCTGTATCCATTCCTCAGTTGAGGGGCATCTGGGTTGTTTCCATCTTCTGGTCATTACAAATCAAGCTGCTACAAATATGGTTGAGCAAATATCCTTATTGTGTACTTGAGCCTCTTTTGGATATATGCCTAGGAGTGGGTATAGCTGGATCTTGAGGGAGTGCTATTCTTGGTTTTCTGAGGAAGCCCCAGATTGATTTCCAGAGTAGTTGTACAAGTTTACATTCCACCAGCAGTGGAAGAGGGTTCCCCTTTCTCCACATCCTCTCCAGCATGTGTTGTCACTTGAGTTTTTGATCTTGGCCATTCTGATGGGTGTAAGGTGAAATCTCAGGGTTGTTTTGATTTGCATTTCCCTGATGACTAAGGACATTGAGCATTTCTTTAAGTGTTTCTCTGCCATTCGATATTCCTCAATTGAGAAATCTCTGTTTAGCTCTGTACCCCATTTTTAATTGGATTATTTGATTTATTGCTGTTTAATTTTTGAGTTCTTTATATGTACTGGATATTAGCCCTCTGTCAGATATAGGGTTGGTGAAGATTCTTTCCCAATCTGTAGGCAGTCATTTTTTTCTGATGACAGTGTTCTTTGCTTTATAGAAGCTTTTCAGTTTCATGAGGTCCCATTTATCGATTGTTGATCTTAGAGCCTGTGCTGTTGGTGTTCTGTTCAGGAAGTTGTCTCCTGTGCCAATGAGTTCAAGGATTTTCCCCACTTTTTCTTCTAAGAGATTTAGTGTGTCTGTTTTATATTGAGGTCTTTGATCCACTTGGACTTTAGTTTTGTGTAGGGTGATAAGTATGGATCTATTTGCATTTTTCTACATGTAGACATCCAGTTAGATCAGCACCTTTTGTTGAGGATGCTGTCTTTTTTTCCATTGAATGGTTTTGACATCTTTGTCAAAAATCAGGTGTCCATAAGTATGTGGATCTATTTCAGGTTTTCTATTTGATTCCATTGATCCACTATTCTGTTTCTATGCCAGAACCAGGCAGTTTTTAATATTGTTGCTCTATAGTACAGCTTGAGATCAGGGATGGAGATACCTCCAGAAGATCTTATACTGTAGAGGATTGTTTTAGCAATTCTGGGTTTCTTGTTGTTCCATATGAAGTTGAAAATTTTTCTTTCAATGTCTGTAAAGAATTGTGTTGGTAATTTGATGGGAATTGTATTGAATCTGTAGATTGCTTTTGGTAAGATGGCCACTTTTACTATGTTAATCCTGCCAAGCCATGAGCGTGGGAGATCTTTCCATCTTCTGATATCTTCTAATTCTTTCTTTAGAGATTGGAAATTTTTTTCATACAGGTCTTTGACTTGCTTGGTTAGGTTCACACCAAGGTACTTTATGACCTTTGTGGCTATTGTCAAGGGTGTTGTCTTGCCAATTTCTCTTTCAATCCTTTTGTCTTTTGTATACAGGAAGGCTACTGATTTTTTTTTTTGAGTTAATTTTGTATCCAGCCACTTTCCTGAAGGTGTTAATCTGCTGTAGGAGTTCCCTAGTAGAATTTTTGGGGTCACTCAGGTATACTATCATATCATCTGCAAATAGTGATACTTTGACTTCTTCCTTTCCAATTTGTATCCCCTTGATCTCCTTTAGTTGTCTTATTGCTCTACTAGGACTTCAAGTACTAAGTTGAAGAGATATGGAGACAATGGGCAGCCTTACCTTGTCCATGATTTCAGTGGGATTGATTTAAGTTTCTCTCCATTGAGTTTGACGTTGGCTATAAGCTTGCTGTATATTGCCTTTACTATGTTTAGTTATGTGCCTTGTATCCCTGATCTCTCAAAGACTTTAAAAATGAATGGGTGTTAGATTTTGTAAAATGCTTTTCAGCATCTAAGGAGATGATCATGTGGTTTTTCTCCTTCATTTTGTTTATATGGTTTACATTGATAGATTTCCATAAATTGAACCACCCTTGCATGCCTGGGATGATACCTATTTGGTCGTAGTGGATGATATCTTTTATGTGTTCTTAGATTCAGTTTGCAAGTATTTTATTGAGTATATTTGCCTCAATGTTTATAAGAGAGATAGATCTGAAGTTCTCTTTTTTGTTGTTGTGTCTTTGTATGGCTTAGGTTCCTCCACACTGTCTTAAAAACCCTCTGAAATGAATGTCCTTCCTTTCTACTTCCTGTGTGTCACCCTCTCTGTCCCCCAGATTTCCTCTCACTCTGTAATGTTTTTTTCTTTCTTTCCTGTGTTCACTTTCTGTCAACTGGTTGCTTGCTTTATTTAATCCTGGTAAATGAAAGCTTTTTGGATTTAAGGTGTTTGTTAGAGCTGAGCATCCCAACAACTAGAAACAAGTTTTTCATTACGTATTCTCAGGATTCACAGTGTGATCAAATATCCTGCAAAGGGGGATGCTGCTTACTGGATGTCTGGCCTGTTTCACATGGCTTGCTCAACCTGCGCTCTTATAGAACCCAGGACCACCAGCTAAGAAATGGCACCTCCACAATGGGCTGGGCCTCCCCTATTGATCAGTAATTAAAATGACTTAAAGCCTAGATCTTATGGAGGTATTTTCTTAATTGAGGCTTCTTCTTCTTTCATGATTCTAGCTAGTATCATGTTGAAAAAAAAAAACCATCCAGTTCATAGACAGTTGACTACAACTTATCTTTTCTCTTCCACACTGGTACTGGGGTATGCAGACAGACAGATAGACACACACACACACACACACACACACATACAATGTTAAAAATAATTAAGAGAAGGACCCTGTTAGAAGACCATAGTGGTCCTAACAATATGCTCAGAACAGTCGGGGAGGAAATTCTGGGATCTAAGCATGTAAAGATGAAAGCTGAAGATTCCTCAAAGGCAGAGGCCAGAGCAGGGAGATAGCAGGTTCATCTAGCCTTGTTCAATAAGGGTGTAAAAGGGTTAAAAAGCTGCTGGGAGAATAATGTGGTGTTGGAGCTGCCACCTTCAGCCCCGCCTGTCTTTCTCACCAGGGTCAATTCTATTGGTCTGACTCTTGCAGGGACTTTCTCTTCTCCCATTGGTCTTCACTTGTTCTTCCTAAAGCTGCCCTGCTCTTCCGGGAGGACTGGCTCACAGGTTGGGGGAGGGGCTGGCATTTTCTTACTAGAATCCTTCAAAATCCAAAGACGTTTTTGTTCCTTCTTACATAAACAGCCATCACACCACACGTGGCAGCTCCGGAGGGTAAAGCCAGCAGGTCTTATGCCAGCTTTTCAGTCCTGCCTCTCATAACTCCTGTCAACCCGTTACCTCTCACAGTGCTGCTCCTCTGAATGAGCCTTCAGGATGGTAGTCAGTTCTTTAGTGCCCTTCACCCAGGTGTTTCTTACAACATCTGAAACCGTGCTTTCTCTGGGGACTTTAACAACAGACAGAGTTGGGGATATGGGCTTTCAAACAGCCCCAAGTCAGAGTCTTCCATTGTGAACTTCAGGAAGTTATTCAAACCTACGAAGCTGTAGTTTCCTCTTCTAAAAGATGAAGATCAGACTCACCTTGACAATTTGCTGCAAGAATTAAATGACCTGTAGGTACACACAATACTTAGCTCAGCACCCAGCATGTGGTAGACATTTCTGAAATGTCTAAGTCCTTGCTTCAAGGACATGTTAAAGGCTCATTTACTCAAAAATGTGCAGAATAGCCATCCAAGCCTGGGCTTCAAATCTAGTATGTAGCCCTTGCCTCCTGTCTCCTGTCTGTTGCCATGTGCCTGCACCAAGGGATTCCCATGTACATCACAGTGGTTCATACTTCCTAGCCTCTGTGGCCTGTTCCTGTTATTCCAGCTGCAGTGTGTTCAGCTTCTGCATACGGCTCTTAGTAATGGACCTCCTCCCTCCTGGTCTCAATTGTGTCAAAGGCAGCCTCAGGACTCATTTCTCCCAGAGAACCCTTCAGTCTCTCCTTTGCAATCTCTGTCCTATTTAGCGCAGACAGTATTTTTCACAATAGCTGCAAGCATAGCTCCTATTCTGCCCTCTCTGCCTGAACCCATGTGGATGGGCTTTGCCTAGTAAGGTATGGCCAGACGTGGTTTCCAGCTGATCCCAGGCCTATATGGGAACTGGCAGCTTCTGTGTGTTACATTAGGTTGCTCATCTTGGGTAAGATAACTTACTTATTGAAAGCCTGAGAACCTGTGGATAAGATCCAAGCTACCCACGTAGAAAGTCCATTCAGAGAGAGGGACGCCTTCCATCCCAGTCATGTTGTCCACCTCTGGCATCCAGCCTCCAAGATGGCCTCCAGCAAACTCCACTGCCTATGACTACAGTGCTTATTAGTCATTCTCTGTATGGTACCAGGACTGGTCTGCGTGGTGAGCAACAGACAACACAGTTCTTTCTGACGCATCACTTCTGAATGCAGGTATGAACAGATGTGTGTCTTTGTCTGGCTCTTGCGTGGCTTAAGAAATCTAGCTTCCAGGGAGAGTAAGTTGCCAAAAGACATGTATAACTAGTAACCCAGATACAAGTTCAAATTCAGGCTACAGGATTTCAAGTCCCAGCTAGCCATTGTGACTTTATACTTCCCAACTGAACATAGGCAATCCCTGAATAGACTTCATGTTGCTAAGTATTTTCCCCAACCCTTCTCCCCTCATATAAGAACTAGTGTATGATATATTTTCTAGTTGATGCAACATTACATTTATTCTATTTTACTATATATTTATCATACAATATATTATATTAAATATAAAATAAGCATTGTATTTAATGTTATAATTAATATAACACATAATGCATTAACATGTTTATTAAATATATTAACATATAATATTTAAACATTGTATTTAACACACAAATATTACTATATGTGAAGCCAAATGACACAAAGCATCTAACCCATTTTTTATAATTTTATTTTATTTTTATTTTTAGTATTTTTTATGTATATGAAAGCTCTATCTTCATGCACACCTGTAGGCTAGAGGAGGGCATCAGGTCTCATTACAGATGGTTGAGAGCCACCATGTGGTTGCTGGGAATTGAACTCAGGACCTCTGGAAGAGCAGCCAAGTGCTCTTAACTGCTAAGCCATCTCTCCAGCCCTCATCTAACCCATTTTTAACAGTTGCTTGTGATTTGTCTGAGCATCTCTTTATGTGTGTCTATAGACCATTCCTCCTTCTGTAGCATAAAACAAACAAAAACATAAAAGAAAGTTTCCTTTAATAGAATCAGGCAAAACTACCTGGTTCCTCATCTCTCACTTTCCCAAGAATCTAATGAATGAATTAGCTGCTCCTTTAAGGGCCAGAATGTTCATGTTCTTTTATGTTATTAGTACCAAGCCTTGGTTGCTCTCCACTTGAGTGTTTCCATCTGTTTTGTGTTGACTTTAGACATCAGGGCTAACAGTGTTTAGCACCACAGTGCCTTGCTATCTCTTTTCAAAAGCATACTGTTTGAAACACCCCTAGATATATCTTGGCAGGGTCTAGAGGTACATTGGAGGAGGCCCCTTCCCTTCTGAAAGCCAACAATGGTATTAGTAATAAGTATAATAAGTTAGTATTGTATTAATAATTCCATCAGGTTCTTAGGTGGAATGGGCTAGGAAGAAAAGTTTTCTTGTTCTCAGAGTACTCTGGATGATGAATAATATGATGGATGCAGATGTGATTTTTCTGGGCATTTTGAGCTCATTGGCTGGCAGAACGAGTATGTAAGACTTAATAAAAGGTGATGAATACTGATCACTGCGCTTAATTCATGAAGGCTTGTGTACAGAAATGATAGATATTCATAAAAATATAATAAAGGGAACACAGGATAAGGGGGAGCAATGTCTCTTTATGTCTCCTCTGTGTCCAGGAATTAGCCAAAAGGAACGTTTAAGGACATTTTGAAAACTTGTATTTTTATAACCCAAAGGCTGCCATACTGTTGTATTACATCTTCACCCTTTAAAACATCCAAAATAAAGGTCCAGATGAGCTCAACAGAAGTAAATGAGAAAGTGCATTTTGGAAGGGTTGTGTGAAGGGCTTTGCAGAGGAGGTGGTATTTTATCAGTTGTTTTATGTTTTGTGAAATGAAAATATAAATCTTTCCCTTTCCTCTCTTCCACCCCTCCCATGTGCTACCCTCCCCAACTGTCTTCCAATTTCATGACCTCATTTTCTTTTTTTATATATACTTTGTTTATATATAATCATATATTTACATGTAAGCATATATAATTTATTTTTTATATAGTTGTTTATATATATTCCTAAGTACGTGTAAATACAACCTTATTAGTGTGTATAAGGTTGCTAGTACTGTGTAGCTCCGAATCTTTAAAGACAGCAAGGCTGATCATAGGGTTACTCTGAATATAATCTGTTTCAAAACATGGGCTGTCCAGTCCAAATCCGTGCAATTGTTTGAAGCATTTAGTAGTGGAAACAGGCTGTGAAAGGCTTTCCTGCTGAACCAAAAGAGGTTTTTCTAACGACCCACTGGACTCCACAGTGCGACAGCATTCAAACGAAATGTGAAAGAAACAAAGCAATATTCTCAGAACTGGAGTGGCCAAATTTTTCAGATTAAAAGGCTTAGGCTCTGAGCCCAGAAGGCCTCTCTTAAGTTGTGTTTAGGGTGAGGCACAGACCCCAGGCTTTCCCAGGGGTGTGGCCTCCTAGCAGAAACCTGCCCTATCTTTTTAGAAAAGTCTACTTCAAGGCTGCCTCACTCATTCTTTCTAGTCATAGCACTCTGCCAAAGGCTCTACCCATTCCGGAAATTGGGGCTATTTTTTTTTTTTTGTGCAATGCTGCCTTTATTACTTGTAATGCTCTGGCCCTTTTCCAAACCTCTTTTAAACTGAGTGCTTCTATGCATTTGCTGAAGAATATGATATCAGATTTTTCCATTATTGTCATTTCACATTCTTAAATCTAAAGGACATCCCCCCAAAGTCTCTAATAATCTGTGTATATGTGTGATTGAAATATGGTGTGTGGATAGAGTAAGGAGGAAAATTGTAAGCATCCTGCCTTGTGGATTTTTATAAGGACAATATATTTAAATAAGCAGCATCCAAGCTAAGAACAGAACCATTCCAGACTCAGAACCATCTTGTTCCTCCTCTGGCCACTATTTCTCGGCCCCCAAAAGAACCAGGATAACAGGGCATCATTTTGCCTGACTTGAACATATCTATAATTGGGATCACAATGTGCTTTTTTTCTGCCTGGTTGATCAGGGTGGTGGCCAAGGCTGCAGTCTGGGCCTTCCTGGATGTCCAGTGTTGTGGCTGGACCTCAAGTGTCTGCACCCTCTGGTAATGGCACTTTGGGTTTTTCCAGGCTGAGGCTAAAGCACAGAAGCTGATTGCTTTACATCATAAGACCAATATGATATCGACAAGAAAAAGAATTATATTATTAATGGGTATCCATTATCACAAGCAGAAGTAACATAAGAAAATTGCAGAAGATAGTAATTACACCTCATAAATATTTATGTGAACTAATACATATGTTAATTAGCTGGAGTTAATCATTTTACCGTGTGTATATAAATTTACAATATTATGTTGTACTATGTACGATGAATATACACAATATAAGCTGTCAATGTGTGTGTGAGAGAGAAAAAGACAGGCAGGCAGACAGACACAGAGAGAGACAGAGAAACACAGAGAGTCACTGAGAGAAACTGAAGTCCCAAAGACCCAGGAGCTAAATGTGCCCTCATCCAAGTGCAGAAGATGGTGGGTCTCTTCATTTAAAAAGCTGTTTCTTTCCTAGTTTTTTCATTAGTTAACTATCATTCATTGACTTCTCTCTTTTTTTCTATGCAAGTTTTAACTCCTTGGTGTACCTATCACAATTCCTGATTGCCAGAACTCTTAAAACTTTAATATTAAAACCTTTTTATGAGCTGATGGAGTTCAGCAGATAAAGATGTTAAGCAAACCTAGAAATTAGGATTTGTTCCCT
Organism: Pachyuromys duprasi; assembly: GCA_028658305.1. Taxonomy (NCBI): domain Eukaryota; kingdom Metazoa; phylum Chordata; class Mammalia; order Rodentia; family Muridae; genus Pachyuromys; species Pachyuromys duprasi. Next base: position 2,367,403 of record CM053750.1, on the reverse strand, counting down.
GTTCTATATATGTACACTATGGCACACACGCACAAGCATACACATACAAAAAAAGTAAAGATATAAATATCATTTATATTATTTATATCATATATTATTTATATATAAGAATAATGATAGCATGAAACACATGGTTTATAAACCACCACTTTAATTTACTGCACTTTTTTTTGAATCTTGAAGTTCTTAAATCAAAGTACTTGAAGAAAATTAGCAATCACAAGTCATAATGTATTAGGTAATAGACAAAAGCTGGGGGCTGGAGCAAGGGTGCAGTGGTTAAGAATGTTTGCTTGTTATGCCAAAGCCATGCAATGGAAAACAGACAGCATCTTCAACAAATGGTGCTGGTCTAAATGAATGTCTACGTGTAGAAGAGTGCAAATAGATCCATATTTATCACCCTGCACAAAACTAAAGTCCAAGTGGATCAAAGACATCAATACAAAACCAGACACACTAAACCTATGAGAAGAAAAAGTAGGGAAAAGCCTTGAACTTATTGGTACAGGATACAACTTCCTGAACAGAACACCCACAGCACAGGCTCTAGGAGCAAAAATCAATAAATGGGACCTCATGAAACTGAAAAGCTTCTGTAAAGCAAAGGACACTGTCAGCAGGACAAAATGACAGCCTACAGACTGGGAAAGGATCTTCACCAACCCTACATCTGACAGAGGGCTAATATCCAGAATATATAAAGAACTCAAGAAGTTAAACAGCAACAAATAAAGTAATCCACTAAAAAAATGGGGTGCAGAGCTAAACAGAGAATTCTTAATAGAGGAATATTGAATGGCTGAAAACACTTTTAAAAAGGCTCAACATCTTTAGCCATCAGGGAGATGCAAATCAAAATGACCCTGAGATTTCACCTTACACCCATTAGAATGGCTAAGATCAAAAACTCAAGTGACAACACATGCTGGAGAGGATGTGGAGAAAAGGGAACTCTCCTCCATTGCTGGTGGGAATGTAAACTTGTACAACAACTTTGGAAATGAATCTGGTGCTTTCTCAGACAATTAGGAATAGTGATTTCTCAAGATCCAGCTAAGATGCTCAAGTACACAATAAGGACATTAGCTCAACCATGTTTGTAGCAGCTTTATTTGTAATCGCCAGAAGCTAGAAACACCCCAGATGCCCCTCAACTGAAGAATGGATACAGAAATTGTGGTACTTCTACACAATGGAATATTACTCAGCAATAAAAAAGAAGGAAATCATGAAATTTGCAGGTAAATGGTGGGAACTAGAAAAGATCATCCTGGGTGAGGTATTCCAGAAGCAAAAAGACACACAGGGTATATACTCACTCATAAGTGGATATTAGATATAAAATATAGGATGAACCTACTAAAATCTGTACACCTAAAGAAACTAGTCAAGAAGGAGGACTCTGGCTAAATGCTCAAACCCCATACAGAAAGGCAAAGAGAATGGACATCAGAAGAAGGAAAAAACAGGGAACAGTACAGGAGCCTGCCTCAGAGAGCCTCTGAAAGGTTTTACCCTGCAGGGTATCAAAGCAGATGCTGAGACTTATGGCCAACCTTTGGGCAAAGTGCAGGGAATTTCATGAAAGTAGCAAATAATAAGACCTGGAGAGGACAGGAGCTCCACAAGGAGAGCAACAGAACCAAAAAAAATTTGGGCACAGAGATCTTTTCTGAGACTGATACTCCAACCAAGGACCATTGATGGAGATAAACTAGAACCCCTGCACAGATGTTGCCCATGGTAGGTCAGGGTCCAAGTACATTCCATAGTAATAGGAACAGGGACTGTCTCTGACATGAACCGATTGGCCTGCTCTTTGATCACCTCCTCCTGATTGGGAACAACCTTACCAGGCCACTGAGGAAGACAGTGCAGCTGCTCCTGATGAGACCTGAGAAGAAGGAGAGGAAGACATCCTATCAGTAAACTTGGGGAGGGGCATGTGTGGAGAAGAGGAAGAGAGGGTGGCATTGGGAGGGGAGAAGGGAGGGGGCCACGGGGGATACAAAGTGAATAAAGTGTAATTAATAAAAATTTAAAAAATTAACATTAAAAAAAGAATGCTTGCTGTTCTTGGAGAGGGCCTGGGTTCAGTTCCCAACACCTATATGGTGGCTCACAACCACACATAGCTCCAGATCCAGGGAATCCAGAACTCTGCACAGGCACTGGGCATGCATGTGATACACATGAGTACTCACAGGCAAAACACTCATATGCATAAAAAAATCATACAATTTTAAGTAAGGCTTTAAAAATAGCCTAGAGCCAGGATGCATTTGAAATTTGGAAAGATGTGTGATTTTTCTCCTGCTCATCAAATATAGATAAATTGCTTCTCTTAAGGAAAACCACAGAAAGAAATGCATCTAAGCTTCCCTAGTTGTCTGCATAAAAATCCAATAATGAGCAGAATAGATCACAAAGTAAGTGTCCATATATATCACTATGTGCAAATTTAAAATATTTGTGGTTCTTGCTATTAAAAGCCTAGCCAACACAAAAATGGGAACATGAAACAACTGTAACCAACAAAGGGTACATTTATAAACTATTCACAGAAATCATTGAGAAGAAACTAAAGCATCTGTGACTCAGGGAAATGATGAGCAAGAATTAAAAATAATAGATTCTATTCCTATGAGAGAGAGAACTGAAGAAAAAAATATATATACCCTGGTTAATAGCTCGGCAAAGAAGCAAACAGGAATGAGGAACCCATGCCTGGCTGTAGACAGATGGGGAGAGTGATGGCTGGTGGTGGTTACTGTAAGGACAGTGAACCAAAGAGACTGATTGGGGCATGGATGCATGCCCAGAGGTTAGATACACCGTAGGTGGGGAAATGGCTGCAGTGGACACCAACTGTGGAGAGAGAGATGGCACAAGTGTGGCACACTGAAGCCTGGAGGTGAAATTCTCCACAGGTATCCTAGAGTAAAGAGCCTGGGAAGGAGCCTCTGCCCAACCTTCACCCCCACTTTTGCTACTGCCTGGGGGAGCAACAGCACAGGAATGTGAGGAACACAGAGCTAGGCTGGGTACAGTCTTACTGGGAAGGCTACCCAGGGACAAAATGAAAGCTACAGGGCTGATCTTCCACACCCTCTCGGAACTGCGTCACAGACGCCTCACGTGGTAGGAATAACCACCCCGCGGCTGTGCAGCATGGGCAATACTATAACTGGCAGGTCCAGGTCAGGGCGTGCAGCTCAGAATGGGTGACTCCTGTGGAAGGTAGGGTTCCACAGAAAGATCCATCACACCAGCTCATCAGGTTTGGGTGACTGAGACCCGTAACTCTCCCCACCGCTTGCCCCACACTCAAAACTCAAGCAGAAAGATAAACTATGAGGACAAAGCCAAACAATAATGCAGTAACAAGTTTAAAAAAACAAAGAATGAATGAATACAATCAAAATTTCCAAGAACTCTGGAATATAATTGAGGGACCAAACCTAAGAAACAGTGGGGTCCAAAAGATTAGCTGGAGTCTAAAACAGTGGCCTCAACCTGTGAGTAGTGATTTCTTTGGGGGGGGGGTGTCAAATGATGCTTTCATAACTGCTGCGAATAGTTGACTGCTGAGTTCTCATTCCTAAATGACACCTCTGTGTCTCTGGATCTGCCCTAAAGCTCAGAAGAGGCTGTAGAAAGGGAGATGGAAAGAATGTAACAGCCCGAGGATCAGGAAGAGAATGTGAAATGGCCATCGCATGGCCATTGTACCGATGGACTCACTAGCTATGGTCACCTGCAGAAGATAAAAAGCAAAATGATTAGTCAGTACAACAAAATAAATAAAGGGGAGGGCATGAAGGTGGGAGAAGGATATGTTAGGGGTTGTCTCAGGGAATGGGTAATAGGAGCTGGGTAGGTATGATCAAGGTACATTGTATAAATGTGTGCAATTATACATAAAAGATACTCTAAAAAAATCGACACAACTTACCAGAACCTTTAGGCTAAAGTTGGGTCCATTCTAAGAAGAAAGTTTACAGCTGTAAGTGTGTATGTTGTGTGTGTGTGTATGTATAGAAGAGCTGAGAGATGGCTCAGCATGTAAGAATGCTTGACACTGATGAGTCTAATAAGTTCTAATCCTCAGAACTATGTATGATAGCACGTCTTTGTAAGACCAATTCTTCTGTAGTGAGATGGGAAATGGAGACAGAAGTCTATTTGCTTGACACTGGCTAGCTGGCCCACAAGTTGGGAGGTGAAAACCAAAACCCAAGGTTTCCCTTTGATCAGCAGAGTAGTACCCAAGTTTTCATATACTGATACACAGAAATATGTATATGTGCCATATACACATGTAACACACAAGAATAATCAGACAGCTCTTAAAATAATCTAATTATGCACTTCGAGAAGCAATAATAAGACAAAAACCAAATGTAGCAGATTGCAGAAATAACAAAAATTAAGGCAGAAACCAATGAAAATAAGACTAAAGGAAAAGATAGAGAATCAAAGGATTGTCTCTTGAGAAAATTAACAACTTTGACAAATTCTTAACCAAACTAACCAAAACTAAGAGAGAAAAAAAACTTGAATCTATAAAATTATATATGAAAAAGAAGATGCAATAATATGTTGCAATATAACCCAGAGAATCATTAAGAACCACATTGAAAACTTATATTCGTATGTACGTATGAATATATAGATTCTAAAAAAAACTACAAGAAATAGGTAAATTCCTAAACATATACAGCAAAAATCAAATGAAGAATGTGTAAAGCACTCAGATCCATGCTTATCAGTACAACTGAAGCAGTGATTAAAAGCCTCTCCACAAATAAAGGCTCAAAGTTGGACATATTCACATTTGCTTCTCAAATTGTATAGCAAACTAGAAAGGGCATAAGAGCTAGCAGACTCATGTGAAGTCAGTGTTACTGTGACTCAAAAAACAGATGAGGACATAGCAAAGAAAAACAAAGGGGAAACTATGGGCTTACTTTCCTGATAGACAGCTGTAACACTTTGTAATAAATTACATGCAAATTGAATTAAAGATCACATTAAGATCATGCATCACAACCAAATTGGTTTCATCCTGGGGATGCAAAGTTGGTTTACCATAGGCAAATCAATAAACATAATCTACCATGTGAGTAATGTAAGGACAGAAATCATACAATCAACTCAGCATATGCTATAAAAGACCAATGTGCTTTCATGACAAAACAACAACAACCTAAAATACAATCCCCCCCCCAAAACCTCTAAATAATTTAGGATTAAAAAGAATATATCCCAACATAATAAAGCTACACATGAGGAACCTCATAGTAGAAGGTGAAAAGCTGGGAGAATTGACCCTAAAATATGGGCTGTGATGAGGGTGATCACTGCACTTGATGCCCCTATAATGGGTGAATGTATGCTGGAGAGATGGGAAAGATGGAGAACTCAGTGGAGAGATGGAAGAGAGAGTGAAGTTGAAGGACTCAAACGCTGTACAGAAAGGTGGAACTAGAGACTTAATGGTGGTGAGGAACAGGATAGAAGGAGTCCATGGTGAGGTCCTGGCAGGCCATGTCCAAAGGCCACGTCCAGGTCCATGGTCCTGCTGCAGCTCGGGTCTGTGTCAATGTCTGTGGCCCTGGTCACCACCAAGGGCCAAGTGGCTGTTCATGGTCTGAGCTGCTATCAGAGACCATGCGGACGCCTGAGGGCTCTGTTGCCGTGGGGGACGTAATGATCTGAGTGTACTGCACTGCCACATGAGGCCATGAGGACATTTGGACCCATGTTGCTGTTGGAGGGCATTTCTGGTCTGCGGTCCTACAGCAGCCGGAGTTTGTGTTGGTGCCCCAGGCTTGTGCTAGTTCCCACCAAAAGCCATGCAGGCCCTGGTCTAGACTGCCACCTGAGACACTGAGTGAGCAGGCTCTTCACCTAGGTATGACAGTAGATCCGACTCTGATGTCTGGGGAGTGGGTGAGCCAGCCCCAGAGGGTGAGCTGGCCCCACCCTTAGTCTGCTATCGGGTCGTATGGTCGAGGGAGAGATGCCGTCCTAGTAGAGTCGGTCCTGGTGGGGTACCCGGCGTGAGGGTATGAGTGAGGGAGAGCTGCCCCTGCCCCTTTCTGGCTAGCAGGGGCAGTGCTGAAGAGCTCACCCTCATGGCGCAGGTACGGGAGAGCTGGCCGGCTGACCAACTCAGCTACCTCCCAGGCCCAGACCCAGGGCTTTGAGTTGTCCCATCCCAACATCTACCCCATCTCTATGAATTGCTGGAGCTCGTGAAGGGGCTGGTGCTGCAGTCCAAAGCTGCAGGATCTCCATGACACAGGGCAACAGCAGGCTATCTGAGAGGAGGCCTGTGGGGTCCAGTATAGATGGTGCAGCAGAAGCCAGAGGCCTCGAACATTTGCAAGTAAAGAAGTGTGGACAAAAGGGTACGCTGTGGGACACGCTGTAATACACCACAGCTTCCATGACAAGATTTTTAAAAGATTATGATTCTACCTTATTTTATTTTATTTTGTGAGGAGGTTGCAAGAGCGGAGGGCAGATACAAAGAAATGAAAAGATGATTGGGGTTGGGATGGTGAGGAAGTTATAAAGAATCTATGAAAATTAAAAAAGAAGAAAAAACACTAGATAGAACACCCTTCTGTGTTTGTAGAGTAGAATTAACACTGTGGAAATGGTCATGCTGCTCAAAGCAGCCTACAAATTTATCTTAGTCCTCATCAAAATTCCAGTTACATTCTTCACGGCACTAATAAGATATAATCTTAAAATTCACATGAAAACACAAAAGATTCAGAGTAACCAAAGCAATCCTAAGTAGAAAGAACAATATTGGAGACGTTACAGAATTTTACTACAGAACCGTGGTGCCAAAGACAGAATGTTAGTGAGCCAAAATAAAATAAAATAACGTGTAGGCCAGTAGAATAGAATAGAGGACCCAGAAATATACCTATGTAGTTCTGACACTTTAAAAAAGAAGTATGAAAAACATTCATTGGGGGAAAAAGTCTCTTTAACAAATGTTCCTGGAGAGACTGGATATCTGCATGTAGAAAATAAATTAGATTCATTTATCTTACCCTTCAAAAATCAATTCGAACTGCATCAATGGTTTTGAAATTTCTAGATAGAAAGAGTCAGAACACTTCAGGATACATAGCACGGACAAAAACTTTCTAAGAAGGATTTCAGTGGCAACAGGAAATAAACCAAGGACTGACAAATGGAATTACATCACTCTAAAAAAACAAAGTAAAAGTTAAAGGGACAGTTTGCAGAATAGGAGAAAATCCTTACCAATTGCACTAGACAGGTGTAGAAAGGACTGAAAAAAGTAATTACTCCAAAGTCTTTCCGTGAATCAATGGGCTGATGTACTGAGGAGATGCAGGTCTCAGAAGGAACACAAATGGCTGGTAAACATTCAGCAAAGTGGTCATCATCTTTAACCATAAGAGAAATGAAAGCTAAAATTACTTTGAGATTCTGTCTTATGCCAATAAAAATGGTTAGGGTCAAGAATGACAATAAACGCTGATGAAGATGTTACAGGGAATGAGGAACCCTTATTTACCACTGGGGTGAGTGTAAACCCAACCTCTGGAAATCAGTATGGAGGTTTCTTTTAAAAACTACAAAAAGCCGCGCATATGAGCTAGGTCTATAGCTCTTGAGCACACCCCAAGGCTTCCCTTTTTCCCCTAAGGCATCTTATGGAAAGATAACTGACCTTTTTATTTCAGATATTAAGTATCTTTTCAACTCAGTCCTTTAGGTCATGAGTCTATGTTACATTATTCAACAAATCTTCGTTTGACATGAGCTGTGTGATACAATGCTGGTCTCAGAAGCTGAAATAAGAGAAATGTATTTTTAGTTTGGGATGTACCTGCCATTGGGTCAAATAGAAGATATTCTGATCCTGCAGTTCGGGAGTTGCCTATCCATCAGCTTTTAGTCACAGTCTGGGAGAAAGTTAATCGATTAATGTGTGACATTGTGAGGTTGATCTGTTCCTCTCTTGGCAAAGCCAGTCAACAGTCAAGTGTGGTGTTTTCATTGTCCACATCATTTATTGGAAATGCTTCTGTAATGACTGTCACTTAAAAGGAAGAAGCAGTTAGTCCTTCTGGTCTGAGCTATCACTGTGCCACATGTACAGTGGATGGTGCTTTTTGTTTGTTTGTTTCCTTTTGTTTTCAAGTAGTCTCTTTGTGTATGTGTGTGTGTGTACTTTCACTCATGTTCCTCATGTGTGTACATGTGTGTGGCTACCTGTGCTATCCATGTGGAGGTTAGAGGACAAGCTCGGGTGTCCTTCCTGTCATTCGTGTCTTCAGGCACTGTTCAACTTTTTTTTTTTGAGGTAGTATCTTTCATTGACCTGAAACTCCCAAGAAGGCCAGGTTGGCTAGCTAGGGAACCGCCAGGGGTCCACTGGTCTCCAACTCTCCTGGCATTGCAAGTGTGAACCACTAGCCCAGCTTTTAGTTCATTAACTTTACATCCTGATCGAAGCTTTCCCTCCCTCCTCTCCTTCCAGTCCACCCTATCCCTCCCTTCACCATCCTTCTCTCCCTTTCTCCTCAGAGGATGGAAGGCCTCCCACAGATATCAACCTGCCTTGGCATACCAAGTTGCAGTAGGACTAGGTGCAGCTTCTTCTACTGCGGCTAGACAAGGCAGCCAAGTTACAGGAAAGGGATCCAAAGGCAGGCAACGGACACCCCTGCTCCTGCTGTTAGGGGTCCCACATGAATACCAAGCTGTTACGTATGGCCCTAGGTCCTTCCCATGCCTGCTCTCTGGGGGGTGGTTCAGTCTCTGTGAGCCCCTATGGGCCCAGGTTAGTTGATTCTATAGGTTTTCGTGTTATGTCCTTGACCTCTCTGCCCCATTTACTCCTTTCTCCCCCTCTTCTGCCAGATTCCCTGAGCCCTGCCTAATGTTTGGCTGTGGGTCTCTGCATTTGTTTCCATCAGCTGCTGGGTGAAGCCTCTCAGATCAGTTGTGTTTGCCTCCTGTCTGTGAATATAGCAGAGTATCATTAATAGTGTCAGGGGTGGGCTTTCTCTCATGGAATGGGACTCAGGTTGGGCCAGTCTCTGGTTGGCCATTCCGTCACTTTCTGCTCCCTCTCTCCTCTTTATCCCTGCACATTTTGTAGGCAGGAAAAATTGTGGGTCGAAGGTTTTGTGGCTGTGTAGGTGTCCCCCACCCCTCCATTGGAAGTCTTGCCTGGTTTCAGGAGATGGCCATTTCAGGTTCCGTGTCCCCCTAGTGCTAGGAGCCTTAGCAAGGGTCATCCTCTTAGATTACTGGGAGTTTCCATTGTCCTTAGTTTCCAGCTCATCCCACACAGGCATTTGATGGATTAATTTTGAAATGGGCTTTGTAAGTTGTGTGTTGTGAAAAGGTCACTGGATTCTGAATCCACACAGTCTGTGACTAGTGAGTTTCATTTCCCCCTGTTCACAAAGTAGCTCCCAGTGTCTGCTGTACACATCTTGTAGCCTGTTATTGAGGATCAGATGTAACATTGCATTTTGAGTTACTCTAGAAATAGAAATTAACAATTAATAGTAACTAACAATTATTTAAGTTAAAGTCATTTAAATATAAAGTTAGCATTATATTATTACCAGCGTTGCAACATAGATGCTGCATATGATAGTTTTAAACTTTTATGCGCTGCTGTCATGTGACTTTGAACAAGTTATTTAATCTCCTAGACCCAGTTTAGGTGCAGCTCAATGCCTACTACTCAGGGATTCTATCATAGGAACTATAAAGTACAGAACAACGTAACTTGCTGCAACTACTATAGTATTAGTCTGGTTCAATGAAGTCAAGGTTACACCCACTGGACAACATGACCATGCTCACGGCCAGCTTGGGAAATTACGGCGAACAGAAAAATACATTTCTTTGAAATGGGGATTTTATTTATGAGCTATCTGGGTTATCCAGTAACTTCCTTTACTGTGTCCCTTTACAGAGTAATATTTTATAAGGATGGCTTTGTGGCCATATCTTTATTTTAAAGAGAATGTTTCTTTTAGGTGTGGCAGAAGCTCATTGCACACAGAGACGCTGTTATGGCACATTTTAGTTCTCCTCTTGTTTGCATTTATCTACTTGATAAATCTATCTTGATCCAGACATTCTGCCTGGACTAATGCCACGGGTGCAGGTACAGAGAGGAAATGGGTTACAGAGAGAGGAAAGGTATTAGGCAAAACTCCCTAATCCCCAGTGGCTGAGCTATCTCATTTGAAGGAAGGATGAGCAGGTCAGGCATTATCTGGCTATGATGGGGGAATGATGCCCTCTTCCAAGTGGAACTCATTTCAGATCTTTTATTCACTTTGGGGTGCACCAGATGTTTCCACGTGTCTTGGAAGGAACTCATTATAGCACTTGGATGCTTGGGTGTCAGGGCAGCTCTAACCAAATTATGCCCTCTTAGCCCTGACGTTCTTACTAAGAGATATTCCAGAACAAAGGCAGCTGTATTTGTTCCAACTGTCACAGCTGATTAGATTATCTTTCTATGAAGCACTAACTTAGAACAAAAAAGCCAATATTGGCATA